>JACATO010001857.1:0-136092 GCA_018389105.1 Nautilus pompilius | reverse complement strand
AGAAATCGCATCTTAGAAAACGACACAATCCTAAGTTTCCCCCAGACCAGCTCTTCCGTAAATAGTTATTTTCTCTCGTTACTTCTTTTTGAACTTTTTTATTCTATTTTTTTTAAACTTTAGTATTTCTCTCGGACTATAGATTACAAAATAGAACCCCGAGCCATTAGTTTTCAGATATTCACCTAGAATCCGAAAACTAATCTGATATATCGATCTTTTACATAGTCCGGAGGAAGAACCCTTGGCTTAGCAGCGGTCTTCCCGAGCCCCTCCCTCGTGACTTCGTTATGGCTTCGCGAAGAGAAAGGGGAAGGGAAAGGGGAGAATAGATTTTTCTAACAAAAATGGCGAATTTCGAAAACGGGCCGGGGTGGTGGGGGGGGGAGGATACAAGGAAAAAAGGATAATCGAAGAGCACAGAAGCCACTCCCCCGCGATTAGTCGTAGACTGACAGTCAAAGATGTTATCAGTTAAATGTCCCTTGAATTTTTTTTTTTTGCTTTCAGAAAAAGTTCTACCTCATCGTCGGGCATTCATGCTTCGCAAAAAAATTATCCAAACCTATGTTCTATTGCTTTCCAGGTAAGATTCGTGTCTATTCTACCGGGGTGGATTTAGGCTATTATTGGATCTTATTTTGTAGAAAATTTTAGAACGACTTCTTCAAAGATGAAAGAACTGGTGGAGATGAAGAATTCACTGGTGGGGAATCAAAGGTGTCGCTACGCGGGTAACATGTGCGTACAGACGAGGCACCCGCCCGCCCGTGTGTCAGTAGCATGGCTGCAGGATAGCGAAGCATAATCAAACACAGTCAGCACAAAGTACCGGAATAGCAGCCTCGTTAATTATAATCACTTAGCTAAACGTGGAGATCATGAAAAAATTTTTGATTACTTAATTTTTGCAACGCTGTAAAAGGGGGGGGGGCTTTAAAAAAACAAACTGATTGATTTGCACGGTAACGCGGTACGACCTGACTTCATCTCACATCATCTTTTATTAACGCATGGCTAACGGACGGCAGGTGCGTCCATTAGAATCGAGCAGTTGGTTGGAATTAATGGATTTCGGAGCTATTCCCACCCAACCACCACCACCACCACCAGCGTTATTAATTATTATTTTTTAAAATCCTAATGTAATACGGCGATTATTAATATACAACCTTTTATTACACAGGAATTTTTTTTCTTAAAAAAAAAAAAAAAATAGGAGATGTTTGGGTTCGCAGAGTTACGGTTCGTGTTTCGCAATGAATGGCTCTGCGCTATTATTACGACATTTTCAGAAACTGCCGCCGTGCAGGTGAAACATTTCTACCAAGGTTATAATGGAAATAAACTGATAGAAAAATACTTCCGATTTGTATATGAAGGAAAGCCTGTGTATATGACGACAACCAGCAATGGATGCGTTCCAATAAATGAGGTACATTTTGAAAGGAGAGCTTTTGGTGAGTATCAGCATAATTTTGTTTATCAGTTGATATCTATTATTATTATTATTATTATTATTATTATTATTATTATTATTATTATTATTATTATTATTATTATTATTATTATTATTATTACTATTATTATTATTATTATTATTATTATTATTATTATTATTATTATTATTATTATTATTATTATTATTATATATTATTATTATTATTATTTATTATTCTTATTATTATTATTATTATTATTATTATTATTATTATTATTATTATTATTATTATTATTTATTATTATTATTATTATTACCAAGTCATAGACAATGATGGATTTTAACTGCACGGGCCGAAGAAAGGCGCCAAGTTATCGCAGAATTCCACGGATGACTGAAACGTTAACCCCTTCTTCGAGATGTGGCTGTAGGAGCGTTACTTAGCAGCACAAAACTATGACTTTCTACATATTTAAATTCCGCTTCCGTTTATTCTGCATTCAGTTCTGATATTTTGTTAACTGCATTCAATAAATCATAGATTTTAACCTAATTAATATTTTATGGGAATTATCAATGTTGTAAATAATAGCAAAAATATTCTGCTATTATCTGGAAGTCAGGTTTCGCGACATCAGCTTTCCCTTGGTAATGTCTAATCAGTCCCGACCTACCGCCAGAGGGCAGCACATTAAAGAATCTTCCATAGTACAAGCATCATTTCATTTGTATTTACATGTTTTTTTTAAAAAAAAATTTTTTAATGACTATTCTGTTCATATAATACCCTGAATTCTATTACTTAAGCGTCCACTGATGTGATCCATGCCGCTTACGGTTCAAATAATATCTTTTCCACTAGTCTATATTATTTACTAGTATTTTCGTCCTGACTATTAACCTTACCAGAATTACACATCTACTGTCCTACCTATCTCTTTATTCTTCCACCTACGTTCATTTTATTCCACGTTTGCCGCCTATCTACCTTCACATCACCAACCGTATCGCCCATTAACCCTTTGCGTCTGTATTACTTCCGTACCCGTGACAACGCATTTATTCCATAAAGTTCTATTTCCACGTGTTTCCAGTTGTCTCCATGGTCAGCATCAATTCTATGAACGTCACGATCGGCATCAAGGACCCGTCGGTTTTCGGTATTCCAAAAGCCTGCCACTCTGGAACTGCACTGATCTGGGTTGGTATATTTCCTTGGTTACCGGGACAGCGGTCAAATTCTGCTCCATTAAAAAAGAACCATAACTCCTCGGTAGCCGGGGATACATTGATAACACTGAGATTCTTACGGATTTTTCTTTTCTTTTCTGAAACTGCTGTGCTTAATTTATCATTTATAAAAAAAACAACAAATAATAAAAATAATAATAATTTTTATTTTATTTACTTTCTGAGTAATTAAAAAAATTATTTTAATATAAAACTCTAATTTCCGTTTCGATAGTTTCATCTAATAAATTATTTACGTTCATCGAAAGATTATTTCTGTCTTCTCCGGTACTGACTTGAAGAATAAATCCTAGTATCACCTGCTGAGGCCGTATTTATGCCAACCACACCATACACATCGGAATAATTAATGTTAAAAATGGAATAGGAACCTGGGAAATCTCCCCTGGCAACAATACTCTGGACCCATTCATCTGAAAATGATGCTTCCATTAAAACTACTCGTTGCTGCCTAGTTTCAGGAAGTTGTCTACCCTTTGAGAAATCGTACAAAAAAAGGTCCAAATATCATCTTGAATTTTTTCGCCAACCAGTCCAGCAGCTGTATATCCCAAGAACAGAAGCGAGAAAGAACAATACATCGTGCTTTCCAGACCGATGTGCAAAACCGATTACTGTCAGTTATTCAGTAATGAGAATCACCATACACTGCTTAAATTCACAAATACATAGATTTTTTTAAATTTTAAAAAAAATATTAAACAAATTATATTTTTAAACTAATTTTTATTAGAATTTCTGCTCAACTCCAAAGGTTAAAACGATATTAGTGGGAAGGATGTGCCCGAATGATACCTGTTTCTCGGCTTTTGCTTCATACAGACAAAAATCAACAGGACTTTTTTTAAATTACTTACTACTACTGTACCACTGTTACTATTTCTGTACTGGTATACTACTACTGTACCGCTATTATATTATTACGATACTGCTGCTACAGATCTTAATGAACAAAGGAGGCAGAGACGTGCGATAGCTGGAAGCATAAAACGATGCACGGACATCAGCTTAACAGAATGGAAAAGAAAGGCACTGGCAAGAATATGAGCAACGAACAAATGGTTTGGGTAACTTAGAGGCCGAGTACGAAGCAATGCTTGTAGCTAGATAAGATTAAGCAGTCCCTACTGGCCACCGTGCCATGTCAACGACGCTTAGAAGAAGAACAACGACTTCAACTACAGAATCTGCCATAGACACCTAAAAACGTTTCCCACCATTCTAACTGGATGCGAAGCTCTGGCAAAGAACAGATATCTATCTGCATGGCCGCCATAACAACACACACACACACACACACACACACACACACACACACCACTGAATGTATCCGAGGGTGAGTGCCAAGAACAGAGGTCATTCCGATTCCAGTGATCATCGGCGCAAACTGGCTTAGCGAGCAGTGACATCAAAACAGTTGCAGAAAATCGATAGAAACATCTAACCTAACACTCTCCAGATAGCATCAGAGAAAGCGTCCACATGCGAGCGGCCATATGCAGTTCTGACACTTGACTACATTACGTTTTACCCATAGGATTTCGGTTGTCACTGGTTACCAGCCCTGACGATTATCCACACACTTACTACTATTACTACTTATAATAGTAATAGTTTCACCATTTTCATTTGGAAGCACAGCAAAGAAGGTGTGTTAGAGCTAGAACATACGATGTGTCGCGGAGTAATGAAAGCTTTTAATGCCATTATGAATTTTTTCTTTTTATTAACACAAATATAACGTATCGACTGATGATAATTTATTTTCATTTCTGGTAATTTTAAAATAGATTTTCAGTTAAATCTTTTAAAACTTAAAATTTTATTACCTACAGTAGTTACAACTTTCTCTTTTATTCTGTACAAATCTTTCTAACCTGTTTTGTTTCCCTTACAGTTGTCAGTAAATTTAGATACATTATTCTATTTACTCTTAATCTCAGACCACCAAAAAGGAGAAGATGCTGCTGGAGACGATTGGAAGAAGCGTCATATTTCGCCTGTGACGCCCGCCTGTTGGTTTCTAAGCATCTCAAAACGTTCGTTGTTTGAAACTATCTGACAAGAAAATTCTGGAAACTATCTGCAACTGTATTTTTCTACTGTAAGTTTATCTGTAAACATTTCTTTCCAAATAAAATACCTTTTTTAAAGAAAATTTGGATTGATGTCATTTATTTATTTAGAAAAACAAAAAATTTTACAAATATATACTTCTGCTTTTCTGAGCACAATTCATTTTTAGGTATATTTCCACAAAATTCTTGAGAAATTGCTTATTTGTATAGCAAAATTTTCAGCCACTTTTAAAGAAATCTATTTAATTAATCTAAAAAAAAATAAGCCTTTTGTTATCTATAAATTCGTGACGTAGTTTTATTATCGCATGATAAAGATGACTGACCCTTCAGGTAAACAGGGAATTAAAGGTGCAAATAAGTATAACGGTAAATAGTTGATTATAATTGTACTGCTTTCTTCATCTTCTAGTGATTGATGACTTATCATTAACTAACCGCTTTACTTATCGATAAAACCCCGTTTATCTGGAAACAGTTATTAATTATTTTAAAGTATAACGTGAAATATTTTAATATTTTCAGTATTTTCATCGATCTTTTAGAAAAATCATTTAGCAGTCAAAAGCCGAATTCTTTTAAAGCACAGACGACATTTTAGTTCACGCACAATAACATATTTTAGTCAACCATACAACTGAAAACAGTATCATAAGTTCTATTTTTCAAAAAGATCGATTTACAAAGAATCTAAATGCCATTAATATAGCGTTCGAATATCGATTTAATAGTAAGGTATGAATTTCACAAACTGATTATAAAATCGTTGGCATTTAACCATCAAAATAGGCTACAAATTTCAAAAAAGTTGAAAATCAGACTTCGTCCAAGTTTTTGCCTCATTTTAAAAAAATCCGTATTAAAATAATAAATTTGTATTATTTTTTTTTTTTTACATTTGTGAAAATTAGAAAAGTATAGGACGAAGAGCGCTTATAGGCATAAACCTGACGTCTTTTAGTCAGATGTAACTGAAGGCATTTGTTTTCCTCGCGCTTGCCAACTAATTTTTCAAAAAAACATAAAACTGTTTCGAAATGGAACTTTATAAAGATTTCTCTACCACACAGGGTTTGTAAAAATGTAGCATATTTGTTGAATTATACAAATTATTACACAAAATTCTTATATTTAATGGTGGACTTTATAGGAAACCGAACTGCATGCTTATTTCAGTAGTACCTCAGATTATGGAACTCTTGCATTTTAACTTAATATAAACAAATCTTTAGTTCATATTAACATTTAATTTCATAAGATTTAGGAAGAAAACTAATATTTTTGCACTGTTGATAAAACAGTGATTCCTGTATGATTACTTTATACCGAAGTAGTTTCGATTTAGGTAGATTTACTTCTATTTTTGAGGGGGCTAATTCATACTTTAAGACTGTAAAAAAAGTCAGGAAACATTCTGACAGCCCGCTGGGATCTTTCTACTTTTGTTTCCCTATCTCTTATCTTTCAACGATTTTGAATTGATTTCTGGAAGTCTCGGTGCTAATCGGTGCGCTCGCTCTGCGCCTCTGAGTTTTGTGCCCGCGGTTTCAACAAATTTCTAGTTGTCTCCCCTGAAAAAAAAAAACAAACAAAAAAAAACTGCAGAAACGTTTTTGCTGTTTTTTCTGGATTTAGACAAAAACATTTTTTACAGGGAGAAGATTTAATTAGCCCTTTTCTAATCTTAACACTTTTTTAATAAAAAAAATTGGTAAGCAAAATAAATGAATAAATAATTTTTGTTCTAGGCAAACGTTCCATGGTAATCGGATCTGCGTTCTCTTCAGCAGTGGTTCGTTATGTGTCAGCAATAGTTGATGTTACTTAACTTTTGTAGTTAATTTAATCTTGATAACCGTCGAAGATTGGGTTCCCCTTTTGGACGATTTGTTTTCCCCGTTTTAGACATTTTTCAAACGTTTGTTTTAATGGTGCTTGGTAAATAATGTTTCGTGCATCATTATGTTTCGCACATGTCGGAAATCTTCGTGGTGTTTCGGCGAATTTCTTTTGCTAATATAAAGAGAAATTAATGCGAAAGATATTACTCTTACAACGATCAAAATGGCAAACGGAATATCATATTCAGCAACGTTTTTTTTCGAAAATGAACAGCAGGGACTTACTTCCGACAATTCTGTCATGGCTTCTTCTCAGTACATCAACATTCTCCGACAGATACTTCTTGGAAGACGATGCTTCACCTCTCGCCGCCAGTGCAACCGAAAGTTCCCAGGCCATCACAACTCTGAAAAGGCCTAGCCTATTTCCGAACATAAATCCCATTTCTTCGCGGGTCTGGTCAATCTCCGACCGATCGCTGCGAAAGTCTCCCTGAAGCCTCACATCCAGGAACTTTAGAAAGTAAATTATGTGCCCTGAGACTCGGCTATAATCCCACAGATCGACACTGCTGATCTTGTACCAACGATGCGTCAGCTACCTGGAAGCTATATTCTGCCAGTTCTATGTAAGGTTCCAGATTAAACAGCTGTCTTTCCAAACCAGATGTCTATTTACTTATGTCTCCTACAGGTGTGGCACTTTTTGATTTCTTGCATGACAACTTATCACAGTGTACTACATCAACACGTGGTTATACTATGGTGCATTTCATTTTTTACGCTTGAGATGTGATCCATCACATGTTGCTTGCAGTTTATACCCAATTTTCCCTCTATTTCTATAATTATCTTCAGTATTGTACATACAATTGTATGTGAAACCATGATGATAAAGTTCTAAATGTAAAGGCAACTAAAGTAATAGAAAACAAAGAAAAATAGAGAGAAATAATCCGACAAAGGTAAAATATAAGTAAATTATGATTTTTCGAAGCACACAGATAAAGAAGATACAAAAATATTATGAGCTAAACATAGACTATCTTCATATGTTCATCAGAAAATTATTGATGCCACAGCGGTAAAATATTTGTTAATCCAGCCCAATCTCGGTTCGATATCGTTGTAAGCCAGAAAATAACTGTTGTGGTCCTTAATCCAACGTCAGGCTCAGCGATACAAAATCAAAAACCTTCTAAAGAATTGAGGAGAGTGAGAGAGAGAGATGACGTCAGTAAAGATTGAGAGAGATATATGACGTCAGCACAGAGGGATATGACGTCAGTAGAAATTGAGAGAGATATGTGACGTCAGCACAGAGAGAGATGACGTCAGTAAAGATTGAGAGATATATGACGTTAGCACAGAGATATGACGTCAGTAGAGATTGAGAGAGGGAGATGACGCCAGTAAAGATTGAGAGAGATATATGACGTCAGCACAGACACATATGACGTCAGTAGAGATTGAGAGAGGGATATGACGTCAGCACAGAGAGATATGACGTCAGTAAGATTGAGAGAGATATGTGACGTCAGCACAGACACATATGACGTCAGTAAAGATTGAGAGAGATATATGACGTCAGCACAGAGAGATATGACGTCAGTAAAGATTGAGAGAGATATGTGACGTCAGCACAGAGAGAGATGACGTCAGTAAAGATTGAGAGATATATATGACGTCAGCACAGAGAGATATGACGTTAGCACAGAGACATGACGTCAGTAGAGATTGAGAGAGATATGCGACGTCAGCACAGAGAGATATGACGTCAGTAAAATTGAGAGAGATATGTGACGTCAGCACAGAGAGAGATGACGTCAGTAAAGATTGAGAGAGGGATATGACGTTAGCACAGAGATATGACGTCAGTAGAGATTGAGAGAGGGAGATGACGCCAGTAAAGATTGAGAGAGATATATGACGTCAGCACAGACACATATGACGTCAGTAAAGATTGAGAGAGATATATGACGTCAGCACAGACACATATGACGTCAGTAGAAATTGAGAGAGATATGTGACGTCAGCACAGACACATATGACGTCAGTAAAGATTGAGAGATATATATGACGTTAGCACAGAGATATGACGTCAGTAGAGATTGAGAGAGGGAGATGACGTCAGTAAAGATTGAGAGAGATATATGACGTCAGCACAGACACATATGACGTCAGTAAAGATTGAGAGAGATATATGACGTCAGCACAGAGAGATATGACGTCAGTAGAGATAGAGAGATGGCGTCAGCACAAAGACATATGACGTCAGTAAAGATTGAGAGAGATATATGACGTCAGTAGAAATTGAGAGAGATATGTGACGTCAGCACAGAGAGATATGACGTCAGTAGAGATTGAGAGAGAGAGAGAGAAGTAACTACTGCCCTTGCGTGAAAGGTCACAAGATCAAAGACGGTTCAAATGGACTGTAGAACGTAAACAGACAGACTTCTTAATAAAATATGCTCGATGAAAGAGATATTTTAACTAATTACGTAGTTATTTATCGTTGGCTGCCAAAATTAGAATTAGTATGGAAACTAAACAAACTGTGATTTGAAAAGCATCTAAGTTTATTGATTACTAAAATATTTTTAAAATTTAAATATAGTGGAAGCGATCTGATGCAGAAATGTTACCACATCTTTGCTCTGTCTGAGGAGATAACGGTTTGGTACTAGAAGCGAGCCCACAGCAGCAGAACTGATTACTTCAATGGGTGCTAACTGTGTGAAGCTGTTATAGTTTGATGGTGAAGCAGTCTTCTTGCTGTGTAGCCATAAACTCGGAATCAAGTTGATATAAGTTAATATTTTTTCCTCCATTTTTGCATCAGTTTTCTGTTTTTGTGTTGTTTTTTTTTTTACTTTCATCTCGCTTTTCTATTCTGTATCCATTGATGTGAACGAACAGTTTCCTGGACGGGTTTTCCAACCGTAAAATTGTCTCTCTTTTTTGTTGTTGTTGTTGTTGTTATTGCTGCTGCTGCCATCAATAATCCGTGGTATTGTCGAGTGATTTTCGTTTGTTGCCATGACGACGCTTAACGATAACACTGAAGTAAAGTAACCAGGGAGGTTCGACTCGACGTTTTCAAAATTAGCGGGAAAGAACATTAAAAAAAATAAATAAATAAAAAACAAAAACCGAGAAACACTTAGATCGCTATCATGGTCGACTTTATGCATTATATTCGCGACTGAGTTTACGATTAGCTTAGGTCAGACTTAGATCGCGCTGACTCCAGGTTTTCGATTTTCGGATCGAATTATCTTGAGTACGGAACAGTATCCACTGTTATACAGTTTGTGCAGAATAATGACGGATGTAAAGCGACACGATTTTTATACCACTTTTAAAGCAAAATAAGTAAGTTGTTTATCTTATTTTTCTTCTTTTTACACAAACCCCGGGCTATTTACGATAGTTAGGGCTGCGGTGAGTTAGACATTCAAACGGAATATTTAGTTTGCCTTTGTAATCCACTAATATTCAGTTATATATATATATGAGAATTCTGTTACAGAAATAGAAAAATAAATAAGACCGTTATTTTTAACACGCAAGATATCACTACTTTAGTTTCATTTACACCAATGTTGTTTTCAGAATTGCGGGACACCTAAACTAATTCCTACCACCTGTCTGGAAAATAAAAGATGTTTTTGGCCCAAAAATCTACGGGTAATTACAGCCAATTGTACATAAGAGCGTCGGATAACCAACCAGAGAAGAGAATAAGATAAATGTCAACGCCTGTTAAGGATTACGGCAGCACGGAAGCCATTCTAAAGCAAGCAGACAACGTGCCATCATCAATTTTCAGGGCCAAGACCGTGACGCCCCGGAAGTTTGGGGCACCAACCAAACGCTATCCCATCTTTTTTATTCAACGTTAGGTTCTGGTTCACATTTCTGCAATCTTCTGTTGTCTGAAGCATTTATTAAACCGTTGTTGTTTTCTCACCCTGAGAATGGTTGCAAGTGAGAGGTGTCGTACTGCACGTAACTTTAGAAATAACGCTGTCGCCATCGAGTCGACACAAGATCACTACGCAGCACAATATAGTCCGAGCCTTAGAGCGCTGCGGCGGCCAAATTGCGGAGAAATATCCACACCATTAAAAAACCTTTGACGCCAAGTAAGAGTGGTGTACACGCGCGACAAAAGAGTCCGTTACCGGAGTAGTTGCTGAAGAAAAAACTTTAAAGAAGAGGAAGGCCAAGAAACTCTACAAAACCTAAAACAATCAACTGAAACAGACGCAGAGTTAAAAGAAGACAACAATACGACAGTTGAAACAGTATTGGCGTGGGATGTAGATGGCTTTGGCGCCTGGCCGCAATTTCTAAAAAACAAACTACGCGACACTGTGCTTGACAAAGGACCTGCTAAGAATTGAAGAATTCGAGTATCCAAAAGAGATTCGATTAGGAAATTTACAGAAAAGAGTTACTACAAAAACTTTTCAGTGCTGAACTCGTCAAAAGTGACTTTTGCACTTTAAATGTCAAGATGCTGTGTTTTGATTTGCATGCAAGATTTCTAATAATTGCAAAGCCAATAAAGCAACCATGGGTGTTAATGATTGGCAAAATCCTACTGGCACATTACCACAGCACGAAAAAGCAGAACACCATATTGAAAGTATGCACAAATGGCGAGAGCTCATTTGTTTTAAAGGTTAGAGAACCAGAAAGAAAATGAGCAGAAATTCAAAGAATGCTAGGCTGAGAAATGCAACACTGCCGCTGTGTTCTGGAAAAAGACAAGACTTTCTAGTAAAATACTGAGGAGTGGGATTCAAAGAGGTGGAGGTTATAGCAATAGAGTTAACATAAGCAGTAGACGTAGAACCAAGATTTACACTTCCAAACGTGAAGAGTTCTAAGAAAGGAACGGCAAAGGGGATATGGAAATGCAGACAGTCCTATAGAAGATCCAGAAGAGAGATTTCAAGTTGATTTGTTAGATGGTGTAATGGATGAAGCAATTTCTGTCCTCGGTGAAAGATTCAATACCTCCCCACCCCCACGCGCAAACCATGGAAAATTTGGAATTTTGCATGGAAAAAGCAAATTTAACGAAATATGAAAAACAAGAGTTAATGGGAAAATGCTAAACCTAGAGAACCTTCAAAGACCCGGCGATAGTTATGACTTAAGGTGACGTGAAGAACGGATGAGTTCGGTGAGGAACATTATACAGTTCATTCATACCAGCAAAACCTGTCGACTTATATCCTGTGTACACTTTTCTTTCGTATTCTACTGACAATTTCTTGGGGAAAGAGTTTATCAAAGCCGAAGCTAATTAAAAATTACCTCCGCTCACGCTTAACTGGACTTGATATTCTTGCAATCGAGAAAGACAATCTCTCCACGGTCATACGATGATATCATTAACGATTTTCCAGTGGTGGAGGAAGCCAGAAGAATTGCTGTTAGGTAATAAATAAAAATTCCTTTCCTTTAAGTATTAAGCTTTTGTAGGCACATTAGAAAATGATACCTTAGCATCATTCCGTCTTTCGAGTGAGATGAAACGCCATTATTGTAGGATTAATTTGTTGACAATAAACATGTGGGAAGTGAGTAAGCTGGGCACTGGGCGCCAGTTTAATAATGTCTCTTAGGAATCCATAAATTATAAAGACAGACTGGAGAAAGCAGATTCAGATGATCTGGACATGTGGAGCGCTAGATTCAAAAGCGGAAACCAAATGGACATAGTACTCCAACTTGGGAAGAGCCTCGAGACCGATCATGGAAGAGGTAGGCATTGTAAGGCGAGAGAGACTCAATCGAAGAACCACACACCAATGCCCTGACGATAACGCGATATCAGTAAATATGAAGACCAAGTTGTGAACGCGGCGTCCATGCCTCAATTTCGAAATTAGAGAGTTAGCTTTACTTAAGATATATCACCAAATTAATTCTTATCCATCCTTAGATGCTACATTTATCACATGTTTAATTTAATCACTTAGGAATCCTGACGTAGAAAGAGTCTAAAGTGATTCCTTTTAATTTAAATAGAAAAAAAAGATGTAAATAATTTCAATTTTTATTATTGATTTTATTATTATTTAACAATGGTCACGGCACATCGATAATTAATGACAGTAATAAAGTAGCGTTAATTTTATCTTTAACGCTAAGCATTAATAAACTCCACGTTAAAATGGACTTTACCCATCGTTACTGAACCATTATGAGAGTGTCAGCAACTCAAATGTCAATCTTACTGGTACAATGATCAGCGGCCGTTTGCCAGTGCCCTGTACTCCAAGAGCTGACACGGGCCCTGGGAGAGTTTGTATTTGGCACCAGTATCTTCCAACGAAGATGAGGCTTGGGAACTCATGTGACAGGAAAAAAAATTAAACTGCCGATTAAAGAAATTTTTCTAAACTACATAATTTCAAAATATACTAGAAGTGTTATATCATAATGTATCATGTCAAATCAATAAATATTTCTGATTAGTCTCATACAACCTGCACAGCTACATCTGTTTTTTGTTTCAGGAAATTTGTATTAACTAAGTAAAGAACTATTGAGACCAATGAGATGGATTTATTAACTCAAACGAGCTTTATTAACGCGTCGTATTCTTTATCTTACTTCCAAGGGTTGAAAGGCCTCAAATATTCCCATATTAGTAAGAATAATTATTTAACAACCAAAAATATGAAATAAATTAATGTAATTAATAGAGAAATAATGCACGTATAATGAAATTTGTGTTTGTTTGTTATGGTGAATATAAAAATAAGACAGTTGCGCTTACATATTTTAGTTATTTAAATGCAAAATAAGACAGAGGCTGAATTAAAATTCAACTTCATTGTTATTTTACAGCAAAATAAGACAGAACTGGCTGAATACAAATCAGGTTTTTCTTCTATCTCATTTGTTTGGATTCTCATCACTGGAGATGTACTTTCCTTGCCTTCTGTCTGGCGAAGTCATCAAGGATTTTTCTTAAATTCAAAGTACGAGCTGATTGGCTCTCAATTGCAAGGGTTCCCAGACCGGCCAATCGGTCTTGGGAGATGGTGGACCTAGGTAATTTTTAAAAATCTTTTTTCAGTTTTCTAAAAGACATCTCTCCTCCTCTGCGACCGTCACTGGAACTGTGCAGAAAACGCGAAGGACTACAGAAACATTTGGGTTAAATTGGATGTGATCTGAACCTGTACAACTTGTTTAGAATATCAAAAGGATTTAATGCAGTATCGCCAAGATTAGCTTTGTGAACGGCCTTTAGATGTTTCGTTTCTTCCTCTAAGTCTTCTGATACGTCTGATCCGTGCCTGACAACAAACTCCCTGGTTTTTGATCGTACGTCACTCTCTGATATATCCAGATACTGCCACAGTGAATTAAAGTCTGGTTAATATCCACGGCTGCCCCGCATCTTGTACCGAGCCCAGAAATAACAAAATCTATGATCTTATAAAATGTTTCTTCTGAAGTTTCCTCTTCTATAGGTTCATTGTCTTTACTACAATAACAATCATTACTACTGCTACTAAAGCTACTATTAGGCACGAGGGTGATCATTATTTTCATCTTGAATATCCCTTATCCATTCTGCAGACAGTTCAGGCAGAATATTTGTTGTTTGCAACCAATATGGCTCCACTAAGAACTGAACTCCAACGTTCACGCAGAACTTTTAAATCAGTCAGCCAACTTTCACTGTTGCTCACTCCAATGTCAATGGTAGGTTTGCGGACCTGCAGTGTTCCGTTGCGCTGATCCGTGGTTACAGATACTTTTAGCCAGATCATAGCCATCAAGATGCAAGGAAATGACTGCACGAGGTCACTATGCATTCGGCTTCAGTCTTAGTTTGAGATGTAAAATGGAGTTGAAGAATTTCTGTCAGTGCATTGAGAATTCCAAATAAGTCGGGTGAAACAGCCTCCTGTCTATTCTGTTTGTCCGCGGTCTCTTTGAAAGTCAATGGAGTGAACCACTCGTATTCCTGAGAAGAATGCTCCATCGCCATGGGCTGCGACTAAACGGACTGTAAAGCTTTTGAACTATTCCAAAGAATGACTGAGACGCTGTGCAACTTTCGGCTGCGTGTGCCTCACAAAGACTGAGACTGTGACAAGCAGATAGTAAGAATTTAGCCAGGAGATTAACTTTTAGTACCAGCGAGCACCATTATACTTACCAGC
Organism: Nautilus pompilius; assembly: GCA_018389105.1. Taxonomy (NCBI): domain Eukaryota; kingdom Metazoa; phylum Mollusca; class Cephalopoda; order Nautilida; family Nautilidae; genus Nautilus; species Nautilus pompilius. The sequence goes on along the minus strand of JACATO010001857.1, from coordinate 121,274 downwards.
CACATTGGACCTACTGTCATATCGTTGGGCTTCGCAAACCATTATTGATATTTCATGTTCAGCTAAAGAATCGGGTATCTGATTTGAAATGTCAGCTTCAGTCTTCTTATTGCAATCAATAAATCGTAGAAACCTTTCTTGAATGACAAAAAAAGCACGTTCTGACCGCATGGATACATACCTCGGGATAAACGATGCCTGTTTCTGATGAGATGAATCAGGTGCTGTGTCGCCCAGGATAGCAATTTGGCTGCTAGTCTTTCCTCTAAAATAACGTGATCCATTCTGGGACTCGCCTGACAAGTAGTGAGCTTGAAGACGGTAAACCAGATTTCTGAGATGGTGCCGATAAAGAACGGGATCGTAACGACCGAGCAACTCAATTATTTCTTAAAAATTATCATTGTCTGGAGCACAAATCCTTTGTGATGGTCCACGAGAGCAAAGCCCCTCTCTTCAAAAGGAAGAGCAACGTCTATAATCCTCTTAGGAGATCCTTCCATTTTGCTGCTTTTAAAAGAATATTTTGTCTCAACCTGAAAAATCAGGGCGGGAATTTGTTACGAAACGTTTTCCAAGCTCACGCTACCCAGTATAGCATTTCTTGTGACGAACACTTCTCCTTCATGCTCTGGAATTCTATAAGATTTTAAAAAAAATTTATTTTTATGTCAAGATATTCCTAAAAATGAATAATTTTGGCATCACGTTTTGACGTAATTGCTTGTTAAAACTATTTATTCGGTTAATAGATACAGCTGGAAGAAATACAATCCAGTTATAAAGAACTCTTCACAAGCATAAGGCAAATAAATTTCGCAGGTTCCTTTATATATGAAAGTTAAAATTACTTTTCATGTCATGCACATATAAATGCTACTGCCATTATAGTACAGCCTAAGTCTATTTACTATTCGCCATTACATTCAGAGAATTATTTGTATATATTTAAAGGTGCAAAAGTGTCTCTACTCGAGAGGACCAAAAGGTTTATCGAGCACGAGTTTACAGCAGCCACTCAGCCAGCTGTCTTAACACGGATCAGGAAGGCCCGATGTTTTGACGCTGACCTTATCGGCACTTCTCAGCAGTTTCCCTGAAAAGGACGCGTGGCCCGGTGTTTTAGATCTCTCGGGAAACGTACGGGTGCCACTTGTAGCAAATCTTCCTGTAGTAGAATCACTTTCTTGAATAGCAACGTCTAAACACTAAATGATTGACGGGCTGTTTATTTAAATTTTTTTGCCAGTAACATCTAAGCCGAGAGCGACAGTTCACCAGATTAGTGATAGTTTTTTTTTTAAAAAATTACTGAATTTTCCATGCATATTTAGCGTGATTTTAAGACACCCTTCTACCTGATACATTCGGCTAATTTCTGCCTCTTCCCTTTAGCACCTCAAATTCTCTTCCTATCAGTCCGCCAACTGTTTATTCGAATTCTAGACCGTGTTGTCTGTCGGCCAAGCCAGCGATGTACCTGGTCTAGAACTGCTCTCTTCCGTCCAGCTTTTGGGGAATATCCTATTAAAGGTCGCTGCACGTTTGCGCGGTGAGATTGTCAATTTTCCGCTCTCACATAACTTTAAACAGAGCTGGGTAGAATCAATAACCATGGCAGTTTGTTCAGTGTCTGCAAGATTAGGTGGCTTTGCCGTGTTTGATAATTTTCAGGACTGTATCACGGCGGGCTTTTGGTTTCCCCACTTAGACAGGTGAAATTGTGTTCCCAGGCTCTTTGATCGTTCAGGTAAGTCTTACGAGCTCCGTGTGATTTATAGAGTGAGATTATGGACGCTTTTATGGAAATACGCGTCTATAATTCCAGCAATAATCGCTATTCGGGATGTGGAAGACTCTAGCACACTGTTTGTTACCGCTGTCCGCCTATACAAGTGGCATTTTCTTATTGATTTTCATCAGCGGCAAAAATCGAACGTGTCTTATTTGAAGCCAGAATCGCTTTACAAACCTCATCCGTTAACCATTGTGCGTCTGGTCGAATCTACTCCAAGTCCTGAAGTTAATGTTGTTGTCTTAACAATATTTCCAGTTACGTTTACCTGTATATTGTCTTTGTAATTATTCTGTGAGCAGAAAAAAACAGTTTCGCGCACGGAATTATGGGAAAGCAATATGGCGGCTAAAAAAAAAAAAAAAACACGGAGTATTCAGTGAGCGTAAGGATGTTGATATTCTGCGGACAATTTCTAGTCCGCTGTTTAGTTTTAATTAGCGATTCAGTCCATTCTTATTTACCATTCAGGAATTTAAAAATAAAATTATATATTTAAAATTTTTCGAATTCAATGACACGAACCGAAATAAGCAAATCCGGGGGGGGTGGTGAGAATGGGAAGAGGAGAGCGAGGATATGAGAAGTTCACACCTGTACACGAACGAGCGTCATAGATCTTTCAAAGGGTTAACGAAACATTAGAAGGCTACGTCAGACGATATCAGGGCATAAGTTATCTATCCGCCTCTCTTCGGTGGTAAAAATTCAAAACAAATTTTCAGAGGTGTGAAAAATGTTCAACTCAGGCAAACACAGAGATCCAAAAGAAAAGAAAGAAGAGGGATAGAAGTGGGCGGGCTAAATGGACACGAGTGCCTTCACTACATGTATAAAGTCTTGCAGATTTTAAATATTGCTCGTGTACGTCCTCCAGCCAGGAGAGTTTATATCGACTGCAGGGCGGTGTTAACCCTAACCCCGGCACCATTACCCTAGATAGTGTTCTTTGTGCATTTCTGTTATTTGTCCGCGAAGTTGCATTCGTTTTTGCGTAAATCCACAAAACGAGAGTAGTTCTTTTATGTCTGACTTCCAAACACCACCTCGCACTGCGCAAGTTGAGCCTTTGCTGAACTGTTCCCGTGCCAGCTCCATGGAGGGTTAACCGACTACTTCTGCAGCTGACGACAACAAAAATCTTTTCTATTCCGGTCGGCGTTCTCAATCTTTTTTCCTCTGGTGTTTATTATTATTATATATATATATATCTTTTAGTTAGTAAGGTTTATCTTTACACGATGTTTTTACCGCTATTTAATGACAAAGTCAGGCGTTTACTATGGATTAGAGTCGGTGAACTGTCCCTTTAAAGAAATTGGCAACACTCGATCAGGTCTAAGCTACTTTACGCGGCTGGCGACTTCCTAGAGACCCTGACCTCAGAAATACGGCACCACACGTTCAAAAGTGCTTGCAGATCGGCTACGATTTTGAAGGATAAAAGACGAAAACAATACGTTTCATGAAAATAAAACTCATCAATGTTCGTTGTAGTTGGGAAACTTTGTTCTTGTGATTTCGCGACTGCGCCGAGAGAACGCAGAATGCGAGAGAGAGGATGGTTCCATGGAGGCAGGGAACCTGTGACTGTTAGGTTAACACAGCAGCAAAGGTGTTTTTTTTTAAATTTAAAACCTTGACAAAAGAATTATTAGAAGTTAGAGTAGTGAGATGTCCTCTCAGAACATTGATTTTTGTTCTTTCATGTTTGTTATTTGTTATTCATCCGCCGTTTATTTGTATATAAGCGAAGAAATCGGGTGCACTGACTGGTCAGAGTCGATTGAAGGTAACTTTATACAAAAAACATCCGAGAGGATTATCCGGTAATGACGTCACTGGCCAGTCTCTGTCAATGACGTCATACTATTGACATGACAGGTTGAAGATTCAGACATGACTCGTCCCCGACATGACATACAATAGTTATGCTAGCATTTTCTTTAAATAACAATTGGCGTGTTTCAAGAGGTCATTGAGTGCAATTCTCCCGCCACTTCTCACTGAAGTTCATCTATTTCACCCTGGTAACATGTGTGCATTTTCCTCCACCGTCTGAGGCCCTTCTAGGAGTACAGCTCGACAGGTAAGGTAAGCTACACCCAATTATGTATTTACCTGGTTTCTAACGAAAACACTCATCGAATTAATAACGTTTCTCCCTCTCTCTACTGCACACAAAGCTTTATACAGGTAAGATTTACTTTCTTAAAACTAAGCAAAGATAGTGAAATATATTTCAAAGCTAGTCTTTATCGTAGCAGGGTATTTATTCAGGTAAGCGAAAGGTCAACACCCCGCTGAAGCGAAAACCTTATTCGTTAACAGAAAATTAATTTTGCAGTTAAATAAACATAATATTAAGCTTAAAATCAGCTGGAAAAATTTATTTAAAAACTAATAATAATAATAATAATAATAATAATAATAATAATAATAATAATAATAATAATAATAATAATAATAAATAGATAAATAAACAATTCTGAGACTTTCAGCGTACACGATCACTTCTGCCTGCTGTGACTTCACTGACGGGTTTGTTGTACAAGGACAGTTTTATAAAAGTTGTACCGTACGTCACCAGAAAGCGGACATGAAGATAAACTCAGCTTACCTTGGAGGGAGGGGTGGTGGTAGATGAAGAATGAGAGCGGATGGAGGACCGATGAACTTCTTTGGTTAATAGTTTGCTAAGCCAGGTGAGTTTTAAAATCAGGCAACATGATCGGTGAGCTGATTAGCCATCAAGTTGAAAAAAAGAAAGAAGCTTGATATTCGTGCCACCTTGGTCACGTGGATTTATTCCGCTTTTAATTTCCTTAAAAACAACAACAACAACAGACTGCAGTGTGCGCTCCCTGCCGGAAACCGTTGCGATTTCAGTAGATTCCGGTAATAGTTCACGGCTGCAGCGTACGATTGACTCGGCTTTAGTTGGTGTTGATGTTAAAAATACACTTCATCTTCGAATCTATTCTCCTCTTTTGATCTTGCATCATATAAATTACTGTCACTTAATGACTACTGAGCTTACATTCGAGGCTGTAGGGCAACAATAAACGGACTGTTTAATGGCAGGCGGTAACGATATTACTTGATTATTTAATTAATCTTGCATTTGATGTCTCAGGGAAATAATACAAATGTTTTTACACAAAGCCGTTTTCGTGTGAGAAAATAATTGAAAATCGGATTTACTCTCTTTAGAAGGGTAAAGTAGAGAAACCGTTTAGGTTGACTGGTACAGTGAACGACAACAATATTTTGTTTTTTTTTTAGCTGTAAAGCTCGGATGGAAACGACATGGAACTGAATGTGATTATCGATGACCACAGATTGATAATTCCATGGGATTTCACCAACACAGTCGGGGAGATGACATCTGGTCAGAACTCCAGCAGCAAGACGACGGTGAACGTGGCCGAGCCCGTTTCAGGTAAAACCGAGAACTACAAAAAACCAATGGCTTCAGACAGTGAGGTCGACAAAAGGGATAACTCGCCTCAGTCTCAGCCCCGCACACATTCGACAGATTCCACTGTTTACAATCAAAGCAAACTCTCCGAATTACACGCAAAACTGTCCAATGTTTACGAAGATGTTAATATCCCAATAGAAATTAACATTCCTGGTGATATCTTCTCTTCAGACTCGTCAGACTCAGAGAACAGCAGCACGAGTTTAGAAATGGCTTTTCGTAGCACCCGGTTGCTAAGGATCAGAGAACGAAACATGAAACGAAACGAAAGAATTTTACTACTCAAGAGAGCGCAGGAGTATCTTCGAAGACGGAAGAGGAAAAGTTATTTCCGAAAAGGCGTAACTGGAAAAGTATTTTCGGATTCGAAAACGACACAATCCTAAGTTTCCCCCAGACCAGCTCTTCCGTAAATAGTTATTTTCTCTCGTTACTTCTTTTTGAACTTTTTTATTCTATTTTTTTTAAACTTTAGTATTTCTCTCGGACTATAGATTACAAAATAGAACCCCGAGCCATTAGTTTTCAGATATTCACCTAGAATCCGAAAACTAATCTGATATATCGATCTTTTACATAGTCCGGAGGAAGAACCCTTGGCTTAGCAGCGGTCTTCCCGAGCCCCTCCCTCGTGACTTCGTTATGGCTTCGCGAAGAGAAAGGGGAAGGGAAAGGGGAGAATAGATTTTTCTAACAAAAATGGCGAATTTCGAAAACGGGCCGGGGTGGTGGGGGGGGGAGGATACAAGGAAAAAAGGATAATCGAAGAGCACAGAAGCCACTCCCCCGCGATTAGTCGTAGACTGACAGTCAAAGATGTTATCAGTTAAATGTCCCTTGAATTTTTTTTTTTTGCTTTCAGAAAAAGTTCTACCTCATCGTCGGGCATTCATGCTTCGCAAAAAAATTATCCAAACCTATGTTCTATTGCTTTCCAGGTAAGATTCGTGTCTATTCTACCGGGGTGGATTTAGGCTATTATTGGATCTTATTTTGTAGAAAATTTTAGAACGACTTCTTCAAAGATGAAAGAACTGGTGGAGATGAAGAATTCACTGGTGGGGAATCAAAGGTGTCGCTACGCGGGTAACATGTGCGTACAGACGAGGCACCCGCCCGCCCGTGTGTCAGTAGCATGGCTGCAGGATAGCGAAGCATAATCAAACACAGTCAGCACAAAGTACCGGAATAGCAGCCTCGTTAATTATAATCACTTAGCTAAACGTGGAGATCATGAAAAAATTTTTGATTACTTAATTTTTGCAACGCTGTAAAAGGGGGGGGGGCTTTAAAAAAACAAACTGATTGATTTGCACGGTAACGCGGTACGACCTGACTTCATCTCACATCATCTTTTATTAACGCATGGCTAACGGACGGCAGGTGCGTCCATTAGAATCGAGCAGTTGGTTGGAATTAATGGATTTCGGAGCTATTCCCACCCAACCACCACCACCACCACCAGCGTTATTAATTATTATTTTTTAAAATCCTAATGTAATACGGCGATTATTAATATACAACCTTTTATTACACAGGAATTTTTTTTCTTAAAAAAAAAAAAAAAATAGGAGATGTTTGGGTTCGCAGAGTTACGGTTCGTGTTTCGCAATGAATGGCTCTGCGCTATTATTACGACATTTTCAGAAACTGCCGCCGTGCAGGTGAAACATTTCTACCAAGGTTATAATGGAGATAAACTGATAGAAAAATACTTCCGATTTGTATATGAAGGAAAGCCTGTGTATATGACGATAACCAGCAATGGATGCGTTCCAATAAATGAGGTACATTTTGAAAGGAGAGCTTTTGGTGAGTATCAGCATAATTTTGTTTATCAGTTGATATCTATTATTATTATTATTATTATTATTATTATTATTATTATTATTATTATTATTATTATTATTATTATTATTATTATTATTATTACTATTATTATTATTATTATTATATTATTATTATTATTATTATTATTATTATTATTATTTTATTATATTATTATTATTATTATTATTATTATTATTATTATTATTATTATTATTATTATTATATTATTATTATATTATTATTATTATTATTATTATTATTATTATTATTATTATTATTCTTATTATTATTATTATTATTATTATTACCAAGTCATAGACAATGATGGATTTTAACTGCACGGGCCGAAGAAAGGCGCCAAGTTATCGCAGAATTCCACGGATGACTGAAACGTTAACCCCTTCTTCGAGATGTGGCTGTAGGAGCGTTACTTAGCAGCACAAAACTATGACTTTCTACATATTTAAATTCCGCTTCCGTTTATTCTGCATTCAGTTCTGATATTTTGTTAACTGCATTCAATAAATCATAGATTTTAACCTAATTAATATTTTATGGGAATTATCAATGTTGTAAATAATAGCAAAAATATTCTGCTATTATCTGGAAGTCAGGTTTCGCGACATCAGCTTTCCCTTGGTAATGTCTAATCAGTCCCGACCTACCGCCAGAGGGCAGCACATTAAAGAATCTTCCATAGTACAAGCATCATTTCATTTGTATTTACATGTTTTTTTTAAAAAAAAATTTTTAATGACTATTCTGTTCATATAATACCCTGAATTCTATTACTTAAGCGTCCACTGATGTGATCCATGCCGCTTACGGTTCAAATAATATCTTTTCCACTAGTCTATATTATTTACTAGTATTTTCGTCCTGACTATTAACCTTACCAGAATTACACATCTACTGTCCTACCTATCTCTTTATTCTTCCACCTACGTTCATTTTATTCCACGTTTGCCGCCTATCTACCTTCACATCACCAACCGTATCGCCCATTAACCCTTTGCGTCTGTATTACTTCCGTACCCGTGACAACGCATTTATTCCATAAAGTTCTATTTCCACGTGTTTCCAGTTGTCTCCATGGTCAGCATCAATTCTATGAACGTCACGATCGGCATCAAGGACCCGTCGGTTTTCGGTATTCCAAAAGCCTGCCACTCTGGAACTGCACTGATCTGGGTTGGTATATTTCCTTGGTTACCGGGACAGCGGTCAAATTCTGCTCCATTAAAAAAGAACCATAACTCCTCGGTAGCCGGGGATACATTGATAACACTGAGATTCTTACGGATTTTTCTTTTCTTTTCTGAAACTGCTGTGCTTAATTTATCATTTATAAAAAAAACAACAAATAATAAAAATAATAATAATTTTTATTTTATTTACTTTCTGAGTAATTAAAAAAATTATTTTAATATAAAACTCTAATTTCCGTTTCGATAGTTTCATCTAATAAATTATTTACGTTCATCGAAAGATTATTTCTGTCTTCTCCGGTACTGACTTGAAGAATAAATCCTAGTATCACCTGCTGAGGCCGTATTTATGCCAACCACACCATACACATCGGAATAATTAATGTTAAAAATGGAATAGGAACCTGGGAAATCTCCCCTGGCAACAATACTCTGGACCCATTCATCTGAAAATGATGCTTCCATTAAAACTACTCGTTGCTGCCTAGTTTCAGGAAGTTGTCTACCCTTTGAGAAATCGTACAAAAAAAGGTCCAAATATCATCTTGAATTTTTTCGCCAACCAGTCCAGCAGCTGTATATCCCAAGAACAGAAGCGAGAAAGAAAAATACATCGTGCTTTCCAGACCGATGTGCAAAACCGATTACTGTCAGTTATTCAGTAATGAGAATCACCATACACTGCTTAAATTCACAAATACATAGATTTTTTTAAATTTTAAAAAAAATATTAAACAAATTATATTTTTAAACTAATTTTTATTAGAATTTCTGCTCAACTCCAAAGGTTAAAACGATATTAGTGGGAAGGATGTGCCCGAATGATACCTGTTTCTCGGCTTTTGCTTCATACAGACAAAAATCAACAGGACTTTTTTTAAATTACTTACTACTACTGTACCACTGTTACTATTTCTGTACTGGTATACTACTACTGTACCGCTATTATATTATTACGATACTGCTGCTACAGATCTTAATGAACAAAGGAGGCAGAGACGTGCGATAGCTGGAAGCATAAAACGATGCACGGACATCAGCTTAACAGAATGGAAAAGAAAGGCACTGGCAAGAATATGAGCAACGAACAAATGGTTTGGGTAACTTAGAGGCCGAGTACGAAGCAATGCTTGTAGCTAGATAAGATTAAGCAGTCCCTACTGGCCACCGTGCCATGTCAACGACGCTTAGAAGAAGAACAACGACTTCAACTACAGAATCTGCCATAGACACCTAAAAACGTTTCCCACCATTCTAACTGGATGCGAAGCTCTGGCAAAGAACAGATATCTATCTGCATGGCCGCCATAACAACACACACACACACACACACACACACACACACACACACCACTGAATGTATCCGAGGGTGAGTGCCAAGAACAGAGGTCATTCCGATTCCAGTGATCATCGGCGCAACTGGCTTAGCGAGCAGTGACATCAAAACAGTTGCAGAAAATCGATAGAAACATCTAACCTAACACTCTCCAGATAGCATCAGAGAAAGCGTCCACATGCGAGCGGCCATATGCAGTTCTGACACTTGACTACATTACGTTTTACCCATAGGATTTCGGTTGTCACTGGTTACCAGCCCTGACGATTATCCACACACTTACTACTATTACTACTTATAATAGTAATAGTTTCACCATTTTCATTTGGAAGCACAGCAAAGAAGGTGTGTTAGAGCTAGAACATACGATGTGTCGCGGAGTAATGAAAGCTTTTAATGCCATTATGAATTTTTTCTTTTTATTAACACAAATATAACGTATCGACTGATGATAATTTATTTTCATTTCTGGTAATTTTAAAATAGATTTTCAGTTAAATCTTTTAAAACTTAAAATTTTATTACCTACAGTAGTTACAACTTTCTCTTTTATTCTGTACAAATCTTTCTAACCTGTTTTGTTTCCCTTACAGTTGTCAGTAAATTTAGATACATTATTCTATTTACTCTTAATCTCAGACCACCAAAAAGGAGAAGATGCTGCTGGAGACGATTGGAAGAAGCGTCATATTTCGCCTGTGACGCCCGCCTGTTGGTTTCTAAGCATCTCAAAACGTTCGTTGTTTGAAACTATCTGACAAGAAAATTCTGGAAACTATCTGCAACTGTATTTTTCTACTGTAAGTTTATCTGTAAACATTTCTTTCCAAATAAAATACCTTTTTTAAAGAAAATTTGGATTGATGTCATTTATTTATTTAGAAAAACAAAAAATTTTACAAATATATACTTCTGCTTTTCTGAGCACAATTCATTTTTAGGTATATTTCCACAAAATTCTTGAGAAATTGCTTATTTGTATAGCAAAATTTTCAGCCACTTTTAAAGAAATCTATTTAATTAATCTAAAAAAAATAAGCCTTTTGTTATCTATAAATTCGTGACGTAGTTTTATTATCGCATGATAAAGATGACTGACCCTTCAGGTAAACAGGGAATTAAAGGTGCAAATAAGTATAACGGTAAATACTTGATTATAATTGTACTGCTTTCTTCATCTTCTAGTGATTGATGACTTATCATTAACTAACCGCTTTACTTATCGATAAAACCCCGTTTATCTGGAAACAGTTATTAATTATTTTAAAGTATAACGTGAAATATTTTAATATTTTCAGTATTTTCATCGATCTTTTAGAAAAATCATTTAGCAGTCAAAAGCCGAATTCTTTTAAAGCACAGACGACATTTTAGTTCACGCACAATAACATATTTTAGTCAACCATACAACTGAAAACAGTATCATAAGTTCTATTTTTCAAAAAGATCGATTTACAAAGAATCTAAATGCCATTAATATAGCGTTCGAATATCGATTTAATAGTAAGGTATGAATTTCACAAACTGATTATAAAATCGTTGGCATTTAACCATCAAAATAGGCTACAAATTTCAAAAAAGTTGAAAATCAGACTTCGTCCAAGTTTTTGCCTCATTTTAAAAAAATCCGTATTAAAATAATAAATTTGTATTATTTTTTTTTTTTTACATTTGTGAAAATTAGAAAAGTATAGGACGAAGAGCGCTTATAGGCATAAACCTGACGTCTTTTAGTCAGATGTAACTGAAGGCATTTGTTTTCCTCGCGCTTGCCAACTAATTTTTCAAAAAAACATAAAACTGTTTCGAAATGGAACTTTATAAAGATTTCTCTACCACACAGGGTTTGTAAAAATGTAGCATATTTGTTGAATTATACAAATTATTACACAAAATTCTTATATTTAATGGTGGACTTTATAGGAAACCGAACTGCATGCTTATTTCAGTAGTACCTCAGATTATGGAACTCTTGCATTTTAACTTAATATAAACAAATCTTTAGTTCATATTAACATTTAATTTCATAAGATTTAGGAAGAAAACTAATATTTTTGCACTGTTGATAAAACAGTGATTCCTGTATGATTACTTTATACCGAAGTAGTTTCGATTTAGGTAGATTTACTTCTATTTTTGAGGGGGCTAATTCATACTTTAAGACTGTAAAAAAAGTCAGGAAACATTCTGACAGCCCGCTGGGATCTTTCTACTTTTGTTTCCCTATCTCTTATCTTTCAACGATTTTGAATTGATTTCTGGAAGTCTCGGTGCTAATCGGTGCGTTCGCTCTGCGCCTCTGAGTTTTGTGCCCGCGGTTTCAACAAATTTCTAGTTGTCTCCCCTGAAAAAAAAAAAACAAACAAAAAAAAACTGCAGAAACGTTTTTGCTGTTTTTTCTGGATTTAGACAAAAACATTTTTTACAGGGAGAAGATTTAATTAGCCCTTTTCTAATCTTAGCACTTTTTTAATAAAAAAAATTGGTAAGCAAAATAAATGAATAAATAATTTTTGTTCTAGGCAAACGTTCCATGGTAATCGGATCTGCGTTCTCTTCAGCAGTGGTTCGTTATGTGTCAGCAATAGTTGATGTTACTTAACTTTTGTAGTTAATTTAATCTTGATAACCGTCGAAGATTGGGTTCCCCTTTTGGACGATTTGTTTTCCCCGTTTTAGACATTTTTCAAACGTTTGTTTTAATGGTGCTTGGTAAATAATGTTTCGTGCATCATTATGTTTCGCACATGTCGGAAATCTTCGTGGTGTTTCGGCGAATTTCTTTTGCTAATATAAAGAGAAATTAATGCGAAAGATATTACTCTTACAACGATCAAAATGGCAAACGGAATATCATATTCAGCAACGTTTTTTTTCGAAAATGAACAGCAGGGACTTACTTCCGACAATTCTGTCATGGCTTCTTCTCAGTACATCAACATTCTCCGACAGATACTTCTTGGAAGACGATGCTTCACCTCTCGCCGCCAGTGCAACCGAAAGTTCCCAGGCCATCACAACTCTGAAAAGGCCTAGCCTATTTCCGAACATAAATCCCATTTCTTCGCGGGTCTGGTCAATCTCCGACCGATCGCTGCGAAAGTCTCCCTGAAGCCTCACATCCAGGAACTTTAGAAAGTAAATTATGTGCCCTGAGACTCGGCTATAATCCCACAGATCGACACTGCTGATCTTGTACCAACGATGCGTCAGCTACCTGGAAGCTATATTCTGCCAGTTCTATGTAAGGTTCCAGATTAAACAGCTGTCTTTCCAAACCAGATGTCTATTTACTTATGTCTCCTACAGGTGTGGCACTTTTTGATTTCTTGCATGACAACTTATCACAGTGTACTACATCAACACGTGGTTATACTATGGTGCATTTCATTTTTTACGCTTGAGATGTGATCCATCACATGTTGCTTGCAGTTTATACCCAATTTTCCCTCTATTTCTATAATTATCTTCAGTATTGTACATACAATTGTATGTGAAACCATGATGATAAAGTTCTAAATGTAAAGGCAACTAAAGTAATAGAAAACAAAGAAAAATAGAGAGAAATAATCCGACAAAGGTAAAATATAAGTAAATTATGATTTTTCGAAGCACACAGATAAAGAAGATACAAAAATATTATGAGCTAAACATAGACTATCTTCATATGTTCATCAGAAAATTATTGATGCCACAGCGGTAAAATATTTGTTAATCCAGCCCAATCTCGGTTCGATATCGTTGTAAGCCAGAAAATAACTGTTGTGGTCCTTAATCCAACGTCAGGCTCAGCGATACAAAATCAAAAACCTTCTAAAGAATTGAGGAGAGTGAGAGAGAGAGAGATGACGTCAGTAAAGATTGAGAGAGATATATGGCGTCAGCACAGAGGGATATGACGTCAGTAGAAATTGAAAGAGATATGTGACGTCAGCACAGAGAGAGATGACGTCAGTAAAGATTGAGAGAGATATATGACGTTAGCACAGAGATATGACGTCAGTAGAGATTGAGAGAGGGAGATGACGCCAGTAAAGATTGAGAGAGATATATGACGTCAGCACAGACACATATGACGTCAGTAGAGATTGAGAGAGGGAGATGACGCCAGTAAAGATTGAGAGAGATATATGACGTCAGCACAGACACATATGACGTCAGTAAAGATTGAGAGAGATATATGACGTCAGCACAGACACATATGACGTCAGTAGAAATTGAGAGAGATATGTGACGTCAGCACAGAGAGAGATGACGTCAGTAAAGATTGAGAGATATATATGACGTTAGCACAGAGAGATATGACGTCAGTAGAGATTGAGAGAGGGAGATGACGTCAGCACAGACACATATGACGTCAGTAGAAATTGAGAGAGATATGTGACGTCAGCACAGAGAGAGATGACGTCAGTAAAGATTGAGAGATATATATGACGTTAGCACAGAGATATGACGTCAGTAGAGATTGAGAGAGGGAGATGACGCCAGTAAAGATTGAGAGAGATATATGACGTCAGCACAGACACATATGACGTCAGTAAAGATTGAGAGAGATATATGACGTCAGCACAGACACATATGACGTCAGTAGAAATTGAGAGAGATATGTGACGTCAGCACAGACACATATGACGTCAGTAAAGATTGAGAGATATATATGACGTTAGCACAGAGAGATATGACGTCAGTAGAGATTGAGAGAGGGAGATGACGCCAGTAAAGATTGAGAGAGATATATGACGTCAGCACAGACACATATGACGTCAGTAAAGATTGAGAGAGATATATGACGTCAGCACAGACACATATGACGTCAGTAGAAATTGAGAGAGATATGCGACGTCAGCACAGAGAGATATGACGTCAGTAAAGATTGAGAGATATATATGACGTTAGCACAGAGATATGACGTCAGTAGAGATTGAGAGAGGGAGATGACGTCAGTAAAGATTGAGAGAGATATATGACGTCAGCACAGACACATATGACGTCAGTAAAGATTGAGAGAGATATATGACGTCAGCACAGAGAGATATGACGTCAGTAGAGATAGAGAGATGACGTCAGCACAAAGACATATGACGTCAGTAAAGATTGAGAGAGATATATGACGTCAGTAGAAATTGAGAGAGATATGTGACGTCAGCACAGAGAGATATGACGTCAGTAGAGATTGAGAGAGAGAGAGAAGTAACTACTGCCCTTGCGTGAAAGGTCACAAGATCAAAGACGGTTCAAATGGACTGTAGAACGTAAACAGACAGACTTCTTAATAAAATATGCTCGATGAAAGAGATATTTTAACTAATTACGTAGTTATTTATCGTTGGCTGCCAAAATTAGAATTAGTATGGAAACTAAACAAACTGTGATTTGAAAAGCATCTAAGTTTATTGATTACTAAAATATTTTTAAAATTTAAATATAGTGGAAGCGATCTGATGCAGAAATGTTACCACATCTTTTCTCTGTCTGAGGAGATAACGGTTTGGTACTAGAAGCGAGCCCACAGCAGCAGAACTGATTACTTCAATGGGTGCTAACTGTGTGAAGCTGTTATAGTTTGATGGTGAAGCAGTCTTCTTGCTGTGTAGCCATAAACTCGGAATCAAGTTGATATAAGTTAATATTTTTTCCTCCATTTTTGCATCAGTTTTCTGTTTTTGTGTTGTTTTTTTTTTTACTTTCATCTCGCTTTTCTATTCTGTATCCATTGATGTGAACGAACAGTTTCCTGGACGGGTTTTCCAACCGTAAAATTGTCTCTCTTTTTTGTTGTTGTTGTTGTTGTTATTGCTGCTGCTGCCATCAATAATCCGTGGTATTGTCGAGTGATTTTCGTTTGTTGCCATGACGACGCTTAACGATAACACTGAAGTAAAGTAACCAGGGAGGTTCGACTCGACGTTTTCAAAATTAGCGGGAAAGAACATTAAAAAAAATAAATAAATAAAAAACAAAAACCGAGAAACACTTAGATCGCTATCATGGTCGACTTTATGCATTATATTCGCGACTGAGTTTACGATTAGCTTAGGTCAGACTTAGATCGCGCTGACTCCAGGTTTTCGATTTTCGGATCGAATTATCTTGAGTACGGAACAGTATCCACTGTTATACAGTTTGTGCAGAATAATGACGGATGTAAAGCGACACGATTTTTATACCACTTTTAAAGCAAAATAAGTAAGTTGTTTATCTTATTTTTCTTCTTTTTACACAAACCCCGGGCTATTTACGATAGTTAGGGCTGCGGTGAGTTAGACATTCAAACGGAATATTTAGTTTGCCTTTGTAATCCACTAATATTCAGTTATATATATATATGAGAATTCTGTTACAGAAATAGAAAAATAAATAAGACCGTTATTTTTAACACGCAAGATATCACTACTTTAGTTTCATTTACACCAATGTTGTTTTCAGAATTGCGGGACACCTAAACTAATTCCTACCACCTGTCTGGAAAATAAAAGATGTTTTTGGCCCAAAAATCTACGGGTAATTACAGCCAATTGTACATAAGAGCGTCGGATAACCAACCAGAGAAGAGAATAAGATAAATGTCAACGCCTGTTAAGGATTACGGCAGCACGGAAGCCATTCTAAAGCAAGCAGACAACGTGCCATCATCAATTTTCAGGGCCAAGACCGTGACGCCCCGGAAGTTTGGGGCACCAACCAAACGCTATCCCATCTTTTTTATTCAACGTTAGGTTCTGGTTCACATTTCTGCAATCTTCTGTTGTCTGAAGCATTTATTAAACCGTTGTTGTTTTCTCACCCTGAGAATGGTTGCAAGTGAGAGGTGTCGTACTGCACGTAACTTTAGAAATAACGCTGTCGCCATCGAGTCGACACAAGATCACTACGCAGCACAATATAGTCCGAGCCTTAGAGCGCTGCGGCGGCCAAATTGCGGAGAAATATCCACACCATTAAAAAACCTTTGACGCCAAGTAAGAGTGGTGTACACGCGCGACAAAAGAGTCCGTTACCGGAGTAGTTGCTGAAGAAAAAACTTTAAAGAAGAGGAAGGCCAAGAAACTCTACAAAACCTAAAACAATCAACTGAAACAGACGCAGAGTTAAAAGAAGACAACAATACGACAGTTGAAACAGTATTGGCGTGGGATGTAGATGGCTTTGGCGCCTGGCCGCAATTTCTAAAAAACAAACTACGCGACACTGTGCTTGACAAAGGACCTGCTAAGAATTGAAGAATTCGAGTATCCAAAAGAGATTCGATTAGGAAATTTACAGAAAAGAGTTACTACAAAAACTTTTCAGTGCTGAACTCGTCAAAAGTGACTTTTGCACTTTAAATGTCAAGATGCTGTGTTTTGATTTGCATGCAAGATTTCTAATAATTGCAAAGCCAATAAAGCAACCATGGGTGTTAATGATTGGCAAAATCCTACTGGCACATTACCACAGCACGAAAAAGCAGAACACCATATTGAAAGTATGCACAAATGGCGAGAGCTCATTTGTTTTAAAGGTTAGAGAACCAGAAAGAAAATGAGCAGAAATTCAAAGAATGCTAGGCTGAGAAATGCAACACTGCCGCTGTGTTCTGGAAAAAGACAAGACTTTCTAGTAAAATACTGAGGAGTGGGATTCAAAGAGGTGGAGGTTATAGCAATAGAGTTAACATAAGCAGTAGACGTAGAACCAAGATTTACACTTCCAAACGTGAAGAGTTCTAAGAAAGGAACGGCAAAGGGGATATGGAAATGCAGACAGTCCTATAGAAGATCCAGAAGAGAGATTTCAAGTTGATTTGTTAGATGGTGTAATGGATGAAGCAATTTCTGTCCTCGGTGAAAGATTCAATACCTCCCCACCCCCACGCGCAAACCATGGAAAATTTGGAATTTTGCATGGAAAAAGCAAATTTAACGAAATATGAAAAACAAGAGTTAATGGGAAAATGCTAAACCTAGAGAACCTTCAAAGACCCGGCGATAGTTATGACTTAAGGTGACGTGAAGAACGGATGAGTTCGGTGAGGAACATTATACAGTTCATTCATACCAGCAAAACCTGTCGACTTATATCCTGTGTACACTTTTCTTTCGTATTCTACTGACAATTTCTTGGGGAAAGAGTTTATCAAAGCCGAAGCTAATTAAAAATTACCTCCGCTCACGCTTAACTGGACTTGATATTCTTGCAATCGAGAAAGACAATCTCTCCACGGTCATACGATGATATCATTAACGATTTTCCAGTGGTGGAGGAAGCCAGAAGAATTGCTGTTAGGTAATAAATAAAAATTCCTTTCCTTTAAGTATTAAGCTTTTGTAGGCACATTAGAAAATGATACCTTAGCATCATTCCGTCTTTCGAGTGAGATGAAACGCCATTATTGTAGGATTAATTTGTTGACAATAAACATGTGGGAAGTGAGTAAGCTGGGCACTGGGCGCCAGTTTAATAATGTCTCTTAGGAATCCATAAATTATAAAGACAGACTGGAGAAAGCAGATTCAGATGATCTGGACATGTGGAGCGCTAGATTCAAAAGCGGAAACCAAATGGACATAGTACTCCAACTTGGGAAGAGCCTCGAGACCGATCATGGAAGAGGTAGGCATTGTAAGGCGAGAGAGACTCAATCGAAGAACCACACACCAATGCCCTGACGATAACGCGATATCAGTAAATATGAAGACCAAGTTGTGAACGCGGCGTCCATGCCTCAATTTCGAAATTAGAGAGTTAGCTTTACTTAAGATATATCACCAAATTAATTCTTATCCATCCTTAGATGCTACATTTATCACATGTTTAATTTAATCACTTAGGAATCCTGACGTAGAAAGAGTCTAAAGTGATTCCTTTTAATTTAAATAGAAAAAAAAGATGTAAATAATTTCAATTTTTATTATTGATTTTATTATTATTTAACAATGGTCACGGCACATCGATAATTAATGACAGTAATAAAGTAACGTTAATTTTATCTTTAACGCTAAGCATTAATAAACTCCACGTTAAAATGGACTTTACCCATCGTTACTGAACCATTATGAGAGTGTCAGCAACTCAAATGTCAATCTTACTGGTACAATGATCAGCGGCCGTTTGCCAGTGCCCTGTACTCCAAGAGCTGACACGGGCCCTGGGAGAGTTTGTATTTGGCACCAGTATCTTCCAACGAAGATGGGGCTTGGGAACTCATGTGACAGGAAAAAAAATTAAACTGCCGATTAAAGAAATTTTTCTAAACTACATAATTTCAAAATATACTAGAAGTGTTATATCATAATGTATCATGTCAAATCAATAAATATTTCTGATTAGTCTCATACAACCTGCACAGCTACATCTGTTTTTTGTTTCAGGAAATTTGTATTAACTAAGTAAAGAACTATTGAGACCAATGAGATGGATTTATTAACTCAAACGAGCTTTATTAACGCGTCGTATTCTTTATCTTACTTCCAAGGGTTGAAAGGCCTCAAATATTCCCATATTAGTAAGAATAATTATTTAACAACCAAAAATATGAAATAAATTAATGTAATTAATAGAGAAATAATGCACGTATAATGAAATTTGTGTTTGTTTGTTATGGTGAATATAAAAATAAGACAGTTGCGCTTACATATTTTAGTTATTTAAATGCAAAATAAGACAGAGGCTGAATTAAAATTCAACTTCATTGTTATTTTACAGCAAAATAAGACAGAACTGGCTGAATACAAATCAGGTTTTTCTTCTATCTCATTTGTTTGGATTCTCATCACTGGAGATGTACTTCCCTTGCCTTCTGTCTGGCGAAGTCATCAAGGATTTTTCTTAAATTCAAAGTACGAGCTGATTGGCTCTCAATTGCAAGGGTTCCCAGACCGGCCAATCGGTCTTGGGAGATGGTGGACCTAGGTAATTTTTAAAAATCTTTTTTCAGTTTTATAAAAGACATCTCTCCTCCTCTGCGACCGTCACTGGAACTGTGCAGAAAACGCGAAGGACTACAGAAACATTTGGGTTAAATTGGATGTGATCTGAACCTGTACAACTTGTTTAGAATATCAAAAGGATTTAATGCAGTATCGTCAAGATTAGCTTTGTGAACGGCCTTTAGATGTTTCGTTTCTTCCTCTAAGTCTTCTGATACGTCTGATCCGTGCCTGACAACAAACTCCATGGTTTTTGATCGTACGTCACTCTCTGATATATCCAGATACTGCCACAGTGAATTAAAGTCTGGTTAATATCCACGGCTGCCCCGCATCTTGTACCGAGCCTAGAAATAACAGAATCTATGATCTTATAAAATGTTTCTTCTGAAGTTTCCTCTTCTATAGGTTCATTGTCTTTACTACAATAACAATCATTACTACTGCTACTAAAGCTACTATTAGGCACGAGGGTGATCATTATTTTCATCATGAATATCCCTTATCCATTCTGCAGACAGTTCAGGCAGAATATTTGTTGTTTGCAACCAATATGGCTCCACTAAGAACTGAACTCCAACGTTCACGCAGAACTTTTAAATCAGTCAGCCAACTTTCACTGTTGCTCACTCCAATGTCAATGGTAGGTTTGCGGACCTGCAGTGTTCCGTTGCGCTGATCCGTGGTTACAGATACTTTTAGCCAGATCATAGCCATCAAGATGCAAGGAAATGACTGCACGAGGTCACTATGCATTCGGCTTCAGTCTTAGTTTGAGATGTAAAATGGAGTTGAAGAATTTCTGTCAGTGCATTGAGAATTCCAAATAAGTCGGGTGAAACAGCCTCCTGTCTATTCTGTTTGTCCGCGGTCTCTTTGAAAGTCAATGGAGTGAACCACTCGTATTCCTGAGAAGAATGCTCCATCGCCATGGGCTGCGACTAAACGGACTGTAAAGCTTTTGAACTATTCCAAAGAATGACTGAGACGCTGTGCAACTTTCGGCTGCGTGTGCCTCACAAAGACTGAGACTGTGACAAGCAGATAGTAAGAATTTAGCCAGGAGATTAACTTTTAGTACCAGCGAGCACCATTATACTTACCAGCCACATTGGACCTACTGTCATATCGTTGGGCTTCGCAAACCATTATTGATATTTCATGTTCAGCTAAAGAATCGGGTATCTGATTTGAAATGTCAGCTTCAGTCTTCTTATTGCAATCAATAAATCGTAGAAACCTTTCTTGAATGACAAAAAAAGCACGTTCTGACCGCATGGATACATACCTCGGGATAAACGATGCCTGTTTCTGATGAGATGAATCAGGTGCTGTGTCGCCCAGGATAGCAATTTGGCTGCTAGTCTTTCCTCTAAAATAACGTGATCCATTCTGGGACTCGCCTGACAAGTAGTGAGCTTGAAGACGGTAACCAGATTTCTGAGATGGTGCCGATAAAGAACGGGATCGTAACGACCGAGCAACTCAATTATTTCTTAAAAATTATCATTGTCTGGAGCACAAATCCTTTGTGATGGTCCACGAGAGCAAAGCCCCTCTCTTCAAAAGGAAGAGCAACGTCTATAATCCTCTTAGGAGATCCTTCCATTTTGCTGCTTTTAAAAGAATATTTTGTCTCAACCTGAAAAATCAGGAGGGGAATTTGTTACGAAACGTTTTCCAAGCTCACGCTACCCAGTATAGCATTTCTTGTGACGAACACTTCTCCTTCATGCTCTGGAATTCTATAAGATTTTAAAAAAAATTTATTTTTATGTCAAGATATTCCTAAAAATGAATAATTTTGGCATCACGTTTTGACGTAATTGCTTGTTAAAACTATTTATTCGGTTAATATATACAGCTGGAAGAAATATAAGCCAGTTATAAAGAACTCTTCACAAGCATAAGGCAAATAAATTTCGCAGGTTCCTTTATATATGAAAGTTAAAATTACTTTTCATGTCATGCACATATAAATGCTACTGCCATTATAGTACAGCCTAAGTCTATTTACTATTCGCCATTACATTCAAAGAATTATTTGTATATATTTAAAGGTGCAAAAGTGTCTCTACTCGAGAGGACCAAAAGGTTTATCGAGCACGAGTTTACAGCAGCCACTCAGCCAGCTGTCTTAACACGGATCAGGATGGCCCGATGTTTTGACGCTGACCTTATCGGCACTTCTCAGCAGTTTCCCTGAAAAGGATCCGTGGCCCGGTGTTTTAGATCTCTCGGGAAACGTACGGGTGCCACTTGTAGCAAATCTTCCTGTAGTAGAATCACTTTCTTGAATAGCAACGTCTAAACACTAAATGATTGACGGGCTGTTTATTTAAATTTTTTTGCCAGTAACATCTAAGCCGAGAGCGACAGTTCACCAGACTAGTGATAGTTTTTTTTTTTAAAAAATTACTGAATTTTCCATGCATATTTAGCGTGATTTTAAGACACCCTTCTACCTGCTACATTCGGCTAATTTCTGCCTCTTCCCTTTAGCACCTCAAATTCTCTTCCTATCAGTCCGCCAACTGTTTATTCGAATTCTAGACCGTGTTGTCTGTCGGCCAAGCCAGCGATGTACCTGGTCTAGAACTGCTCTCTTCCGTCCAGCTTTTGGGGAATATCCTATTAAAGGTCGCTGCACGTTTGCGCGGTGAGATTGTCAATTTTCCGCTCTCACATAACTTTAAACAGAGCTGGGTAGAATCAATAACCATGGCAGTTTGTTCAGTGTCTGCAAGATTAGGTGGCTTTGCCGTGTTTGATAATTTTCAGGACTGTATCACGGCGGGCTTTTGGTTTCCCCACTTAGACAGGTGAAATTGTGTTCCCAGGCTCTTTGATCGTTCAGGTAAGTCTTACGAGCTCCGTGTGATTTATAGAGTGAGATTATGGACGCTTTTATGGAAATACGCGTCTATAATTCCAGCAATAATCGCTATTCGGGATGTGGAAGACTCTAGCACACTGTTTGTTACCGCTGTCCGCCTATACAAGTGGCATTTTCTTATTGATTTTCATCAGCGGCAAAAATCGAACGTGTCTTATTTGAAGCCAGAATCGCTTTACAAACCTCATCCGTTAACCATTGTGCGTCTGGTCGAATCTACTCCAAGTCCTGAAGTTAATGTTGTTGTC
Organism: Nautilus pompilius; assembly: GCA_018389105.1. Lineage (NCBI taxonomy): Eukaryota > Metazoa > Mollusca > Cephalopoda > Nautilida > Nautilidae > Nautilus > Nautilus pompilius. Next base: position 98,569 of record JACATO010001857.1, on the reverse strand, counting down.
TTAACAATATTTCCAGTTACGTTTACCTGTATATTGTCTTTGTAATTATTCTGTGAGCAGAAAAAAACAGTTTCGCGCACGGAATTATGGGAAAGCAATATGGCGGCTAAAAAAAAAAAAAACACGGAGTATTCAGTGAGCGTAAGGATGTTGATATTCTGCGGACAATTTCTAGTCCGCTGTTTAGTTTTAATTAGCGATTCAGTCCATTCTTATTTACCATTCAGGAATTTAAAAATAAAATTATATATTTAAAATTTTTCGAATTCAATGACACGAACCGAAATAAGCAAATCCGGGGGGGGTGGTGAGAATGGGAAGAGGAGAGCGAGGATATGAGAAGTTCACACCTGTACACGAACGAGCGTCATAGATCTTTCAAAGGGTTAACGAAACATTAGAAGGCTACGTCAGACGATATCAGGGCATAAGTTATCTATCCGCCTCTCTTCGGTGGTAAAAATTCAAAACAAATTTTCAGAGGTGTGAAAAATGTTCAACTCAGGCAAACACAGAGATCCAAAAGAAAAGAAAGAAGAGGGATAGAAGTGGGCGGGCTAAATGGACACGAGTGCCTTCACTACATGTATAAAGTCTTGCAGATTTTAAATATTGCTCGTGTACGTCCTCCAGCCAGGAGAGTTTATATCGACTGCAGGGCGGTGTTAACCCTAACCCCGGCACCATTACCCTAGATAGTGTTCTTTGTGCATTTCTGTTATTTGTCCGCGAAGTTGCATTCGTTTTTGCGTAAATCCACAAAACGAGAGTAGTTCTTTTATGTCTGACTTCCAAACACCACCTCGCACTGCGCAAGTTGAGCCTTTGCTGAACTGTTCCCGTGCCAGCTCCATGGAGGGTTAACCGACTACTTCTGCAGCTGACGACAACAAAAATCTTTTCTATTCCGGTCGGCGTTCTCAATCTTTTTTCCTCTGGTGTTTATTATTATTATATATATATATATCTTTTAGTTAGTAAGGTTTATCTTTACACGATGTTTTTACCGCTATTTAATGACAAAGTCAGGCGTTTACTATGGATTAGAGTCGGTGAACTGTCCCTTTAAAGAAATTGGCAACACTCGATCAGGTCTAAGCTACTTTACGCGGCTGGCGACTTCCTAGAGACCCTGACCTCAGAAATACGGCACCACACGTTCAAAAGTGCTTGCAGATCGGCTACGATTTTGAAGGATAAAAGACGAAAACAATACGTTTCATGAAAATAAAACTCATCAATGTTCGTTGTAGTTGGGAAACTTTGTTCTTGTGATTTCGCGACTGCGCCGAGAGAACGCAGAATGCGAGAGAGAGGATGGTTCCATGGAGGCAGGGAACCTGTGACTGTTAGGTTAACACAGCAGCAAAGGTGTTTTTTTTTAAATTTAAAACCTTGACAAAAGAATTATTAGAAGTTAGAGTAGTGAGATGTCCTCTCAGAACATTGATTTTTGTTCTTTCATGTTTGTTATTTGTTATTCATCCGCCGTTTATTTGTATATAAGCGAAGAAATCGGGTGCACTGACTGGTCAGAGTCGATTGAAGGTAACTTTATACAAAAAACATCCGAGAGGATTATCCGGTAATGACGTCACTGGCCAGTCTCTGTCAATGACGTCATACTATTGACATGACAGGTTGAAGATTCAGACATGACTCGTCCCCGACATGACATACAATAGTTATGCTAGCATTTTCTTTAAATAACAATTGGCGTGTTTCAAGAGGTCATTGAGTGCAATTCTCCCGCCACTTCTCACTGAAGTTCATCTATTTCACCCTGGTAACATGTGTGCATTTTCCTCCACCGTCTGAGGCCCTTCTAGGAGTACAGCTCGACAGGTAAGGTAAGCTACACCCAATTATGTATTTACCTGGTTTCTAACGAAAACACTCATCGAATTAATAACGTTTCTCCCTCTCTCTACTGCACACAAAGCTTTATACAGGTAAGATTTACTTTCTTAAAACTAAGCAAAGATAGTGAAATATATTTCAAAGCTAGTCTTTATCGTAGCAGGGTATTTATTCAGGTAAGCGAAAGGTCAACACCCCGCTGAAGCGAAAACCTTATTCGTTAACAGAAAATTAATTTTGCAGTTAAATAAACATAATATTAAGCTTAAAATCAGCTGGAAAAATTTATTTAAAAACTAATAATAATAATAATAATAATAATAATAATAATAATAATAATAATAATATAATAATAATAATAATAATAAATAGATAAATAAACAATTCTGAGACTTTCAGCGTACACGATCACTTCTGCCTGCTGTGACTTCACTGACGGGTTTGTTGTACAAGGACAGTTTTATAAAAGTTGTACCGTACGTCACCAGAAAGCGGACATGAAGATAAACTCAGCTTACCTTGGAGGGAGGGGTGGTGGTAGATGAAGAATGAGAGCGGATGGAGGACCGATGAACTTCTTTGGTTAATAGTTTGCTAAGCCAGGTGAGTTTTAAAATCAGGCAACATGATCGGTGAGCTGATTAGCCATCAAGTTGAAAAAAAGAAAGAAGCTTGATATTCGTGCCACCTTGGTCACGTGGATTTATTCCGCTTTTAATTTCCTTAAAAACAACAACAACAACAGACTGCAGTGTGCGCTCCCTGCCGGAAACCGTTGCGATTTCAGTAGATTCCGGTAATAGTTCACGGCTGCAGCGTACGATTGACTCGGCTTTAGTTGGTGTTGATGTTAAAAATACACTTCATCTTCGAATCTATTCTCCTCTTTTGATCTTGCATCATATAAATTACTGTCACTTAATGACTACTGAGCTTACATTCGAGGCTGTAGGGCAACAATAAACGGACTGTTTAATGGCAGGCGGTAACGATATTACTTGATTATTTAATTAATCTTGCATTTGATGTCTCAGGGAAATAATACAAATGTTTTTACACAAAGCCGTTTTCGTGTGAGAAAATAATTGAAAATCGGATTTACTCTCTTTAGAAGGGTAAAGTAGAGAAACCGTTTAGGTTGACTGGTACAGTGAACGACAACAATATTTTGTTTTTTTTTAGCTGTAAAGCTCGGATGGAAACGACATGGAACTGAATGTGATTATCGATGACCACAGATTGATAATTCCATGGGATTTCACCAACACAGTCGGGGAGATGACATCTGGTCAGAACTCCAGCAGCAAGACGACGGTGAACGTGGCCGAGCCCGTTTCAGGTAAAACCGAGAACTACAAAAAACCAATGGCTTCAGACAGTGAGGTCGACAAAAGGGCAGATAACTCGCCTCAGTCTCAGCCCCGCACACATTCGACAGATTCCACTGTTTACAATCAAAGCAAACTCTCCGAATTACACGCAAAACTGTCCAATGTTTACGAAGATGTTAATATCCCAATAGAAATTAACATTCCTGGTGATATCTTCTCTTCAGACTCGTCAGACTCAGAGAACAGCAGCACGAGTTTAGAAATGGCTTTTCGTAGCACCCGGTTGCTAAGGATCAGAGAACGAAACATGAAACGAAACGAAAGAATTTTACTACTCAAGAGAGCGCAGGAGTATCTTCGAAGACGGAAGAGGAAAAGTTATTTCCGAAAAGGCGTAACTGGAAAAGTATTTTCGGATTCAGTTTCTGAAATGTTTGTTTCCGAGACTGGGACACAAATGGTAAGTTTAAGTATTATTGCCTTGGAAACTAATCCAGGGTTAGTTAAAAAAAAAGGTTCGGTAGGCGGCTATCAATATAACCTAGCAAGTCAAAATCGCCAATCTAACAACTTCCATGAAAATGTCTGTTAGACTTTTAAAAAGCGTTTTCTTTGGTCGCTTACGTTTGTCAAACGGTTTAGTCTTTTTTTTTTTTTTTTTTGCTTTCGCCACGAGAAATTTTCTTCACTCACTCAGGAAATGTAATATGCTAATCAGCCATATTTAATCGCACGAATGTACCACTGGAAATCTTTTTGAGTGGTAAGAGAGACTGTGCCACTTCCGTTTCTTAAAGAGAAATATTATACGCCTGACCATTTTGGTTTAAAAATCGGGGGGGGGAGGAGATGGTCAGAAAAACAGTGAAAATATGTTTAAACACGAAAAAAACAGAACGGAAAAGTATTTTTCGAAATATGTTTGGACTTGAACGGTTTTTATCGGAATATTCAACTTCCGGTAGAGAGAATTCTGGGAAAGCGCTGCAGTGGCATGTAAACTTGATCTGATGAGTGCGAACAATGTCTCACGACTGTACATGAATTGCTCACTCACCGTCGGTCGTTAATGCTGCAAAGACCGATTAGAACTAACGTAAGAAAATCGTTCTCATAGCCACACTGCAGTTTGCTTTCACATGTATTTTCAAAGCTATGACATATTTAATACGGAAGTTACTAAAAGGGAGCGAACACGGAGTCTGGAAAGCCAGAAGAATATTTTCATTATTGTAAAACGACAAAAGGGAGGGAAGAGTGGGAATAAATTTCATTACAATAAAACAACGAACAAATTTTTACTTTCTGCTTTATATCGATTGGTCGACAAAGCACCTGAAACCGAAACAGCGAACTCGTCATTTATTATTTAATCAAAAAATGCATCACCATAAGGAAACCAAACAATATAATTGATAAATGAAACAGACAGGTGTAACAGTATAGGCGTGACCAGGCAAGGGATCTACTAAATATTATGAGTTCGGGCTTTCAGTCATTTAAAAATTATTTAAACATCTCTAATACACCCTTTGAATATTCGACGATTTCTGATTACCGGAATGTCTGCTCGTGTAGCGATCAGGTAGAGTTGGAAAATAACGGACGGGAAAAAAAATATACAATGGCCGTCATACGTTCAGATGGTCGATATTATTTAACGTAGCACTCGGATATTATCGCTTGATTATTAAGAATGATTCTTTATAATTATCTGTATGAAACCGCATAGAAAATATTCGGGTCCACGGATGCAATGAGATGCAAAACGTAAAGCCATCACTACTGCATATCAAAGGCAAATAAATTTTATGAATCAACACGCAGTAGCTGAATAAACAACCAAATAATATTATAGCAAGTGATAAAATATATATATATATATTTGAGAGGAAATATTTAAATATCTCATAGCAAAGTTAAACCGTCCAGTTACACTTGCCATTCCAGTCAAGCGCATAATGTGAAATGTTATAAGTACTCTGTTCGTTCCCGCTAAGCGTCAGTTCTTTGTTTCCGTCGCCAAATGGTCTTTCTAGAATAATAGATACAGTGGCCCTAATGTTTGAAACTAGCACTGCTCCAGTAGGCAGTCTCATTACTACTAAAGTAGTTACAGTTAGTAAAAGTAAAAGATATCCGTGGGTAAAGAGGGTTCGTTGGAGTGTCTTGCTCCCCCAACCCTGTTTTACTCGTCGCTATTGGTAGTGAGAGTCACGTGGCTGTCACCAGCCGTCACTATTGGTAGTGAGAGTCACGTGGCTGTCACCAGCCGTCACTATTGGTAGTGAGAGTCACGTGGCTGTCACCAGCCGTCGCTATTGGTAGTGAGAGTCACGTGGCTGTCACCAGCCGTCACTATTGGTAGTGAGAGTCACGTGGCTGTCACCAGCCGTCGCTATTGGTAGTGAGAGTCACGTGGCTGTCACCAGCCGTCACTATTGGTAGTGAGAGTCACGTGGCTGTCACCAGCCGTCACTATTGGTAGTGAGAGTCGGGTGGCAAAGCGAGTCACTTACAGCGGTGTGCAAAAGTCTTGCATAAAAATAATTTTTCCTGTAAATTAGCTCGCATTTTGTCGAAAGCAGTTGTTACCAAATCTTGTTCATTAAAGTATTTCTATGTTACTGTTGTGCATCTATTCCAGTAACATCAAGCATATTGTTTCATTGTAAGAAAAGTTATAATTTTTAGAAAATCATTTGCATCAAATCAACGTGGGCAAAAGTGTTGCATAAAATCCAGACAGCTATCTAATCAATTCAGATTCAATCTCCAATTATGCAGAAAGTGATCAGATCTACCAATAATGAGTAGAATATCCGAAATTCTTGATAACTTGTTCACAACGACGAGGCATGCTGGCTACCAAACACTGACAACTGTCACTACTGAACTCCGACCAGGATTCCTCGATTTTCGCTTCAAATCGGTTTTATTTTTCGGTTTTCTGGCTCTAAGACTGAGTTTAATCGAGTGCCAAATGTTTTCGATGGGATTGAGATCCAGGCTTTGAGCCGGACAGTCGAGGAGGGGGATTCGTAACTCTGCCATCAAGGCCTTGACACTCCTAGCCGTGTGGATGGGGGCGTTGTCCTGCTGATAGATAGATGGCCGTCAGGGGCATGTGGGCACACATACACGGTTCGACAATGTCCGAGACGATCTTAGCATAGTCATGAGCATTCCTTCAACCCTCCACGTGATGCAACGGACCGACACCGGACGATTGAAAATAGCCCCAAACCATGGCCGAATATCTCCCTGCCTGCAGAGTCGACCGAGTGCAACTAAGATGGTATTTCTCGGACACCGATCGCCGAACGTACACCCGACCCGCCGAGTGGACCCTCACGAATTTGCTTTCGTCGGAAAACAACACTCGGGACCACTGGGCCACGGTCCAGTGGAAATGGTCGCGAGCCCACTGCAGTCGCTTTCGACAATTGTCCAGACTGATGAACGGCTTCTTCTGTGCCGATCGCCCGAACAGTCCCATGTGGATCAAACGCCGTCTGATGGTGCATGAGGCCAACTGGATCCCATGGTGCCTCGACAAGGCGGTCTGGATGTCGGTGGAAGTGCGGATTCGGTCCGAGTTCGACATGCGGGCGATCAGATGATCCTGTCGAGCCGTCGTCGTCCGCGGTCTGCCGGCTCTGCGTTTCGAAATTAGGCTCCCATCGGCTTTCCAACGTTTCAGGGTGCGAGATGTCGTCGACTGATTGCAACCGATACGATCCGCAATGAACCACTCAGTTTCACCATCTTCTTTCCTGTGAACGATTGTTGTCCACTGTTCGGGGGTCAAATATCGGGCTCTCGGCATCACTATCTTGAACAAAAATAGTGGTGGAGAATGACAGATTTTTCATATTTATGTTCTACTCTCCTGAACTATTATAGCACAGAATATATATTATAGTTTTCTGTAGTTTATGCAACACTTTTGCACTCGCCGATTTCATGCAAATTATTTTATTAATATTTAAATTTTGACTGTGCAATTACAAAATGGATCTCTGTGTTATAAATCGTTTAAAGACACCGATACCTTTCAATTAAAACAGAAAACATACAACAGTTACTAATTGCTACAAAATAAGAACCCATTTTCTAAGTCTGGTCATTTTTATGCAACACTTTTGCACACCGCTGTAGTTTTCATTGGCCCTAGTTCCTTTAGTCCGCTGGTTGTCATCTGCTATTGTTTATTTCTGTCCTCTTGCGTGAAGGATACGTGTAGCAACCACCCGCCCACCACCTCCGAGGCTGGAAAATTAAGGGTGAACATTTAAAAATTAAAGACTTTTATTATTGCTGAGGTGTTCTGTCGTTTTGTTCACTTAGCGAGTAACTGGCTACAAAGGGAAGGCATGGAATCAGCCATCTAGTTCTAATTTGTTGGTGAGACAGAATGTATTCGTTTGTTTGATTGATCCACTTGTTATCGACCGGTTTTTTTTTTTGCATTGAGGTTTGTCCACTCAAAATTCTAGATCGATTTTTTTTTTAATACCATTACGCAGATCTTAGTTCTTCCTGAATATTGCATGATTTCTCTCTCGTACGTTCGTGGGAAACCAAGACTGGTTACCTATCAACTATGACAGTCGGGTTCGGCGCGGCAAGATGCCTAACCAGCCTCCCGTGGAGCTCGATGACTTTGCACGATAAAAGCCACGATTACATTAAGCGGGTTCATTGTGAAAAGAACGGTATCCAGGGCCGTGTTGAGATGCTGTCGCTATGGCACAACGTTGACAGGTTTGCCGAAAGGTGGAAGAAACATCGGGTGATGTCGAATTCCGAGGCAGATGTAAGTTTTTTGTGTGCTTCTTTTAACCACACACACACACACACACACACACGCACTCACGCACACACACACACACGCGCGCGCACAGGGTGTTCATATAGGGTTATTGTCAAACTTACAAGAAATAAAAGCAGTTTGATCAAAATAAGAAAATATTAATAAAGACATTAGAAACGCGAAAGGAAAACAAATGTAGAGTTTAGCACTTCGTTAATGGCTCGGGCTCTGCCAGAGAAGATCGCACAACGTTTTTGCCATTAAATAGTTTGTTTTTTTGTTTTTTTTAAAGAAAAGAATATGATTAAATCCAATGAACCGGATAACAGAGAAATAAATACGTTTGCGGCTTAAAGATTCGTACTAATCACGTCTCATCTTAATTCTGTGGAACCTTCAATCTGCTTCGCTCCGGAGTAAGAAGAGTCTGGCAGCTCTCCCGATGCTAACACCGGGTTGAAGTCGGACGTCTCTTCTTGACTTCAATCTTTTTGTCAGTTCAAAGAAAGTCCACTCACCAGCAAACATCCGAATCGCATCTCCTGTCAAAAACAAATTCTCCAAACGTAAAAGAGGACCTACCTACAAATATCGTCTAAAATTCCGTACTCAAATCCTGCCGAATCGATTTGGTTCCGACTGAGATGTTGTCCCACAGGAGCGGGTCACTGATCGCATCCCCGTGAGACCGCACCCTTTCGAGACGCTGTGCCCGGCTTCTCCAAGTTTTGGTCGGCGACACACCGGTCAGAATAGTAAGAAGTTTACACACGAAAAAGTTAGATTTCAGCAGATATATTTTCGTGTTGTAAATAAGAGATTCTAAATGACTCTTGTACCTTTTTAACTCATGATTTTTTTAACATCTTAAGGTAAACAAACCCCGTCGTTCGAGTGTGCCAGGATACCAAATCTGAGGAATAACTGAACATCCTCACTTACCATCAATAGACTGTCCATTTCCCCTTTTTACTGTCGTTACGATTAAAACCTTTGCTACTTAAAAAAAAAATGTACTAAAGTTTTTAGTTTAATTATTAATTTTTGAAAGAGGCAGAGAACAAGCGAGCGAGAATACTTTTCCTTTCCTTCTTTGGAGATGGTGGAAGGGAGCGAGACCTCCGTCGCAGACCTGATGACGTCACTTGATTACTAATGGATAAACTTGGATGATTGATGACCGGTTTTAAACATTCATGAAGCAGCATCCGCCTCTTAGTTGCTGAATCCATGTTCCGGTGCAGGGGTTTGGAATGTAGAAATCTGAAGATAAAACAACACCAGCACAAGTTTCCCGTATCAGCAGCAGCAGCAACAACAAAACAGAAGAAAATGAAACTTTCTCCTGTCAGGTTTCGTCGTCGATATCCGTCTAATTATCTTTGTTGTTGTTGTTTGTTTGTTTACCCTGCGGTTGACTTTCAGAAAGAAAAAAAAAGAGCAACTCCGAGAATCAATAAAAGTTAATTAGCGGTCACCTGAAGGCGGGCGGCGTTCGTTGTGAAAGTAAAGCTACGAAATAAAATCGATTTAGTACCAGAAAAGGTAGAGTTCACGCCACGTGATTTACGAACATGATCCGCCGTCGGGTGAGTTCTCCGAAGTTCGGTAAGCCCTTTGCGAGCCTGACGGAACACACGTCGGTGATGTACAAGTACTGATGCCAACATCAAAGAGTAGGATGGTTGGCGTTTTTTTTAAAAAAAAAAAATTTATAAAATAATAATAACAGCTTTTGTCTTCCACTTGCATCGGAATCATCTTTTTTTTTCTTTCTTCGAATGTGGCAGTAAATCCTTTATTAAAGCCCTCTTTTGTTGACGGCCCCACCCTGACTTTAAATTGTCTTTTTGTCCGTTTTGCACGAAGAACAGCGCCTCTCTGTCTTTTTTTTTGACGCAGAGTATTTTTCTTCCCCTATTACAGTGCGGCAGCCCGTCGGAGAGGGATGCGGCTGAGAGCGAATGCGTCCGACAGTCGGGAGACATGGAAAAATCGCTGAGCGGATCGCAGACGTGGAAATTCAGGTACGAAAGACATCCTCCCGAAAGACAGAAGGATTCACAGCACAAAGAAGAGCAGAAGACGAGGAGGCTGAACAGAGAAGGAAGATTGGTGACGTTTTACCGCAATGGGGACCCTTTCTTCGCCGGGCTGAAGACGTCTGTGAGCCAGAAGAGCTTCCTTACCATAGAGACGTTGCTCAAATGGCTGAACAGCAAGATCCCGACCACAGCGGGAATCTACTACATCTTCAGCCTACCCGACGGGCACGATGTACAGAAACTGGCTGACTTCAGGGGTGGCGGCTCCTACGTCGTGTCCAGCACAAAGACGCTCATTCACGTCGATTATGGCCTCGCGCCCAATAACAAAGGCACCCGCAAGGGCTCGAAGGCTCAGACGGGTCCGGCACAAAAAGCCAAGAACTACGTCCAGCAGTCCACTTCAGGTTCTTATCCGGCATCGAAACCGAGACTGATAACCGTGATCAGTAACAGCAATCGCGAGATGCGAGAGAAACTCATCTTGAATCCCAAAACAACGCAAAACTTTGAAGATCTCCCTCTACTGAAAGGTCAACCGGTGCGAGCGCTGTACACGTCCAACCCTCCGCACGTGAAGGTATAACTTACGTTCTGGTCAAACGTTGACAGGGAAACTGCTGTCTGCTCGAAGACGCAGCAGAAAGACATTTTAGCTGGTTGAGGGCGCGCACTGTAGTAAATTCCTACATCGTGCAGACCTGCGTTATTTTAATTCTTAAGCTATTTTATAGAGACAAAATTAAATAGGATTTTTCTGTCGTATTTTTGAATGTCCAATGAGTTAGATTTCAAAAAAAGAGAAAAACTGCTAAAATCAGTAAAATATCCAATGTGTTTACCTACCTCTTCAAATTATCAAAGCCTCTTTTACTTTTTTAAAACTTTCTATAGGTCAAAAAACAAGAAAGAACGTAAACTTATAGCTTAAATGAAGCCGTTATCCAATTTTAGTTCGTTTGGTTAATGTTTATCTGAAAACAAGTAAAATAAATTGCATTAGATTTCACAATAAATATAATAATTTATCAGTGTTTACTCATCTCGTGGGTACAATGAATTAGTTTTTTTTCCCATTGTTTTAGGGTTATACGGACATAAATAATAGGGGAAATTCGCGTTTGGGGCCTTTGTAATTCCGAAGTATCGAGCAGGTGCACGAAACTTTAAACTAGGTAGCTCTGTATTAAGTGATATAATAATGGTAATAAAATATAGAATATCACTGAATAGTTTCACGTGTTTAGAAATTATATTACATTACCCTGCTAAGTAATCATATATTAAGCAACACTGCGAGCGAGTTTCCCACAGCGCAGATACACGCAAAAAAAAGTGTTTAAGAGAGATGGCATCCGGTTACACGTGACAGGCAAAAATAGAGAAAATCTCCACAATAGACTACAAAAAAAAAAATGTGAAAATTAAAGTTCCACCAAAGATAAGCGTATTTCAGAAGTCGGCTTGTACTCTGGACGTTTGTAACAGCATTTGTCAGTTTCCGGGTAGTTTTAAATTCAGTAATGTAAACTGATATCGCAGATGAGATCTCTGGCTTCTGTCCATTCCATTCTTCGCTGTTGTAAAGTAAGAACAAGGCGTTCAGTTGTATTTGCATATGCTTAGTTTCAGTAGTTTGGCTGATTGGCCATGTTGCTAAGGCAACTTGTTGTTATCTCTAATGTTAGCCTGTTAACAAATGGGGTTTCCATCATAGTGCTCATTTAATGTTTTTTAAAAATTCTTAGTTATACAGTATCTTGCCATAATAACGTGGCAGCCCCCATAAATGAATGTATCACTGGACGTCCAGGTGGGCAGACAGCTGGAGGATTCAGTTTAGGCCGTTCAGGGTAAGGCCTCATCGGCGACAGGCTGACAAAGATCTCGATATTTATTTTGGATCTGTGGCCAATACTATCTCGACGTTCACCGAGGAACTGCTGCAGAAAAATTTTGAAGTCTTTCAACAGCGAAAATCAAGGTAAGAATGAGCTGCCACTACTCGTCTCGGCGGCACCCGCTGTCGAGATTCTTCTGCTGACTGAACCAAGGAACAGTTCCGGTGATGCCGCCACCGATCTGACCACAAAGGGTGTGTAGCCTATTTTAAAGAATCCTTCGCAAGTGGAATAAAATACTTCGAATGATCTGATAGAACCCTTGAGTATGACGCGTACACCGGCTTCTCTGACGATTGATTCGGCAGTTCATGTTTGGAGTCGCTTCTGGGTTTGGAGAAGATCTAACGAAGACCACTAACCTCAATGTCTTCAGATCACTGCCAAGCGTGGAGGCGCGGAGCCTCAGCGTATGAGCCGCAGTCTGGCGCGACTGAGAGAGAGGAGTGATGTTTGTCGAAGGCCGTCTCAATCTTTCCGGACACACTGCCATTTTAAAGACTCCTCTAACCATTGTGCCAGCAAGACATACTAAAATTCGATGCTCATATATTTTTTTGGAGGATCGTGTTAACGCCACATTGTAAAAGAGAAGTGAAGACTGTCACCATTTTTCCTGGTTATCCGAAAGCCCTGATATGAATCCGACTGAGCAGCCGTGGTGGCCCGTCCGGTTCCAGCCAATATAACGGAATGAAAAGAAGCTCTCACCTTTACCTGGACCAGACCGCGATACATCTCGTTGACTAAATGACAAACGCGGAGTAGAGTCTGTTCTTGCTGCAAAAGATTGTTTGGTCCAGGACGAAATAAATAATTCCATTGTACTGATTTTTTTTGTTACCGTTTTTTTTTTTTTTGTTTGCAACAAACTAACATATTATATTTAAATCTGTTTTCTTCTATTATGGCAAGGCACTGCATCTTCGTATTCCTTTGTCAGGTAAAGTGAGTGTTTAGATATTACCACCTAACTGTCCAGGTAACAGAATCTGCGAGTAATATGAGTTACCAATTTATGTGCAAATAATACCAACTTACGTATTTCGCTCTTTTGATCTTTTAATAATAATAATAATATAATAATAATAATAATAATAATAATAATAAATGAAAAAGCACAAGCAAACCTGACTTAACTAGTGACAGCAAAAGAAACTAGCTACAGTAGATAACCTATCGCAACACAAAGTCGACGAACCTTTTATTTTTAGGTGGAAAGCTACTCTCAGTTGTTTAGAGAGTTCAAGGACCACACGACGTTTATTGCTTGTGGAGACGAGTTGCTGCCCTTTGAGGTCACCAGCCAGATATTTTCCAGGAGTATGAGTGATGACGGCGATTTTGCTGCTGGCCAGGCAGAGAATCCGACGGGGAAGGCGGCCGTCCAAAAACAGTTTAGAGCACGTGAGTAAACAGCCTACTACTATGGGTCCGTTTCTTTTTGTAATGCACAATTGGTCAAATGCCACCTGTGCTGGCACACCTGAGGGGAGGGAGTTCCATCGTGGGCGCCAATGTTTCGTTGAGTTGGTGAGCGGTCGCTGAGTAAGTTATCCTCTCGAAATGGAACTTGCCTGTACTTCACCGCGATTCCCTCTTCGGGAAACCTCCTTTCTTTCCTTGACTCTTAAATCCGCTTCCCCCTTTTTATTTCAGCAGAGGGACTTTCTAGGAGTTTAGCCGCTAACGAAGCAGAGGATAAGAACAAAACGAGGAGCAGTCTTACCGAGCCAGCGACTGACAGGCTGTACGTGAAAGGGTCGGGTGCTGTCAGGGTGGAGATACAGGGCGTCGTCAAAGGTAAGATTGTTTATTTGTAAGTGGTATGTAGCAGATTATTCTAGTGGTGTAGTAATAGTGAGATGTAACGCGTTCTGTTACAGCACGGTGTAATATACAAGGGTGGAGTATAGTGTGATATAGTTCAGTACGAAAGGTGATGTACCATGCTTTTGAAATAGTTTATGTTCTTCCGAAACATCTGTGGTTGGCGGTCTCACCTAAACCAGTCTAGGGAAACCGTTCAGCGATAGTATAATCTGCATGCTTGTCATAAAAACTAAACAATTCAGAGAGCTTCTGTAGCCGTCTCAGATCTCTGTCGTCTTCGTGAGTAGCAGCGCCGCCTGCTGCTACAAAAAAGTATTATTTTTTTTTCCTTTCCTTATAACAACTGTCAAGACTCTCTAGCTTGTGTTCCATATGATCAACCGCTAAACGCTTATTTGTTTCTAGAGCTTTTCCCTCCAACAGTCGCGGAAGCGGTTGATGATGGCGGCAAGCCGGCGAAGAAACTGGAACTTGAATGGGTGTATCTTTTTCTACATCGGTCCCATTTAACGGAAGCAGCGCTCTCTCGCGGCACTTTCGGGTTCTCAAATATATGGTGTAAGGGGAGGAATCACCACTCAGAATGATTGTGTAATTTCAAAAGCGTAAGTAATTTAAATTTAATTTTAATCGTTTCTTTTTAATTCCTGATTTATTGTTTATGTGATATTCAGTCTGATAATGTTACACAGACTGCTACATTAGGGATATTTACCCAGGAGGGGCCCTATGAATAGCCGAGCAATGTTTAACTGACTTTATTATGGTAGAAATTGCATTTTTCACGCAGTAATAAGTTTAAAAGCATAACGTGATACAACAGTTTTAAGCTAATTCTTTGCCCTAGAAAATAGCGCGCACCTGTTTGCATACCAATGAATCTATTGCCGTGAAACGAAATTTGACGATGTCGCGAAAAGTCCATTAGCATTTAACTGTTCAAGGCAATAACTTGCGTCACATTGAACATGCTAAACTTAGTAGTCGTTAAAGTCTGGAAAATGTTTCCAGCGAAGACAGATATTTGCAGAAACCTTTTCAGTCGCCCCCATGGTCAACGTACCCGTTGTGTGCATTACAGACGGGGGATCGAATGCCTCGGAATTGGCCTGAAACATCGAAATGAAGATAGTTGCTGGGCACAGACGGTAAAGGGTTAAAATTACTGAAGCGATTAATGAAGTAAGACTCGAATGCGATGAATTCATTTAACGTCCATACTATATTCGTGTATTATATTATTCTCGTTCTTATTAAGGGACTGAATAATACGTGTTCCACGGTTTAGACAAGATGCTAAAATTGCATGTCTGTGAAGTGTCGCTTCGGAAGCAACTTCCCGCGCGGGAACAAGCGAGTCGTTAGTCATGAAATATTGCGTAGATCGATATCCATATCAAACCTACTCTTATGGTAGTCATGGGCAACAGTCACGCCATAATTCCCCGGTATGGATCGAGCGATCCGTTTAAGTAAATATTACTGTTTGTATAATATCACAGCTGTACTGAAACAAGAGAACTGGTCGAAGTACGCTTGCCGGCCGGCAGGAGGGCTCTTGAAAGTGATGTGGTGGCCTGCCATAAGTCCTAACCTGAACTCTAAAAAACGTTTGGGGACACTTAGCGGGGGCAACAAACAAACAAAAACAGGGAGCTGTTATAAACGAGGGAAAGCCCTAGTGTAAATCAAATCGAAAAGTATTATTGATCTCAGCTCTGTTTTTGTACATCACATGCAGTAGTTGTTGTAATACCAGAACTTCATTTTTAAACACGTTTCTGAAGGTGGTGACATAACTTTGACGAGCAGTATATATTCATGTATGCTATATGTGTGTAATATTTCTTTAACAACCGTCCCAGATACGGTTACAAATGGAGGAACATTAAACACAACCTTGAAGTGTTTTCAACGACTGGAGAGCTCGTCTACTGTGTCGGTACCGTGGTGATCTTCTGCAACAAAAACAACGAAGCCCAAAGACATTATCAAGGTCATAACGAAGACGTGACTTGGTAAAACAATTTCTTTGTTGTTTTGTTTGGCTAATAAGATTAATTTACTTACCTGCAATGAAAAAAATTACCGGCTATTAAACATCTGGTTTTTTCCAAAAGAACAAACGGCCTCTCAGGTACTAAACATTGTTAAACTGATGTTCTGAGAGGAAACTGAACAGGTCTTTGATGACATCTGCTTCCTACTCTGGCGCGATTCGTTATACCGCCGATAGAGCCTTATTTTAAGAAATCTGATTTTTCAATGCATCCAAATCAACCGCAGTTTTTTCTGTTTTATTTACAGGACAAATCCAGTCGTAATTTCATCTCACTTTTATTTAAGTAGTTGTTAATAATGAGCTAATCACTTCTTGTTTTGTACGCTTCCCCATTTATGGAGACAGCAGATTCAAATCTCGGTTACAAGATGAGAAATCGTGAACTTGCATCCTGAATGAGAGGGAAGCTACGAACAGAAGTCCCCACTAGAAACCTGCATTTCCAGATGCAGGCGGAAAGAGGATATTAAGCCAATAATAATAATAATATAGAAACCATTTTTTTTTAAATTACGCATATTTGTGTATTGTAAACTAATTTTTGTAATTCTGTGATTATACAGTCAGTCAAAAATACCTTCATTATACTATCATTAGTGATTACAGCATCAGTGCCCTCGTCGGAAGCTCAGGATGCGTTCCTGGAGAAGAGAGCTTTCGGCGGAGTCCCTTAGGGCGTACTTGACATAGAGATACGTTTCTAACAGTGTTATTTCTTATCTATGAGTGACGCGTGATGGCTTAATTTGCCTATTGGTGCGCAGACAGTTCATTAAAGAATAAACCAGGGTATATGCAAACACATAATACACAGCAGTAATCATTTATTGAATGCGCATGTTTAAGCTGAAGCAGCTAAGCGCTGATTGGCTCTGAGTGCTCTAATACGCAGCTTGTCATTGGCTCAGGAGGTGTAAACAAAAATGGCGGATGCGTCCGGTTCTTTCGAATATTCAATTTTTTGCTTACTTTATGGATTAAAAAAAAACAACCAAGGGCGGCTTAATAGCGAATCATCTTTCAGTGCGGTATCACTGTATTTGAATTATTTCTTTCTTTTAGGGATGAAACTCAAGCATTCAGAACACGTGACCATGTTTTAACGACTGGACCGAAGGGAATTATAATTGTAATTATGACCCTCAAGTGCAGATAGCTGAAGAAGCGTTTCTGTCCACACCCTCAATACCCTTAAAAGAATTCCCCCTTTCGTAAAGAATAAATGGGAGAATTCAACGGAATCTGGTTCAATTATTACACTAAATGTTTTAAGATCTGTAGAACCACTAAATAAACGCTTGGCTACATGGACACAAATACTCCAATAGATCATCTCTGAGGGTAACATTAAAGCGAAGAATTTACCCCTCCCCACACCTTTTTTGCATCCCTTAAATAAGGGATTTTCAATTCTTTTATGAAGAGAAAATCGATACGGCCTTTCCTACCCACTCACGTATTGACATTAAACAGTGGACGGATAATCCTAACCATACCTGCCAA
The DNA here is from genome assembly GCA_018389105.1 of Nautilus pompilius. Lineage (NCBI taxonomy): Eukaryota > Metazoa > Mollusca > Cephalopoda > Nautilida > Nautilidae > Nautilus > Nautilus pompilius. Next base: position 81,218 of record JACATO010001857.1, on the reverse strand, counting down.
CTCTCCCGATTTTTAATCAATCTCTTGCCCTCCTCGCTTTTTTCGTAAAAAAGACCCATTTCTCCCGATTTTTAAGAACTCTCCCTATAAAATCTGAAAACAATCCTATTTTTCGTCATCCATAGTCGGCATTCCGCGAGTTTCATATTTTGACCAATCAGAAACCAGCAAACCCGCCGCCCCGTCGTGTATGGCTCACGCTATCGTCGTCCGCCATTTGGCCATATAGCCACCCGCCACTCCGCAGGCTTGTCTCCAACGGCAGACACTTCCAGTTGTGTCACAGGTCACTTCTTGATAATTCAACCCTGGATGCGTTGTTGACATGTAAATGCAATAGAACAGAGGACTGCCGTGCCTATAAACCAATAGGACAACTTTGAAAGCAGCAAAGTCAGCCTGTGTTACCTACAATAAAGAATTAACACCTGGACATGAGTCAGAGCGGGACTGATTGCATTTGACAATTGTGACCATATGGAGATTTAGAGACAGATAATCATGAGTGTTTACATTTTCTTTGTTCTTTGTTTACATTTTCCAGCGTTTCGCGACTCAGATTGCCAAAGTCTCCCCCCATGAAAATTTTGGAAAGTTGGCAAGTATGCCTAACCCAAGTTCGTGACTGAGCAATAAATGGCGCCTACCTACGGTGTTCGTTCAGGAGAAACAACAGAACCAACAAGCATCTCTGTAGTTTTCTAAACGTTTGCTACCGCACAAAAATATTTGTTTTTAAGGAACCTGTCTCCCACCCCCCCCGGTCATACCTTTAGTGGATCGACTAACCTAGCCTCCCTCCATCACGAGCCGGCTGTGTTGTCATGGCAACGGTTGGTTAGCAGTTTCTCTTCTCTCCATCCAGCTAGCTCACCCACCGAAAGTTCGCGCTCACACCCCAAAAAACAGAGGCGGTCTTGATCGGGAAGAAAACAACAACAACAACAACAAAAACTGTTTATGCATCTGTGAATTAGCAGTAATTTTATTTACTTGTTAGTTAATTAGAAGCTTCTAGAAAACTGGGTTCTATACTTCAGTGACCAATAGTAAAGAACCGCTGAAAGGAATCGTATCACGGAAGACCTCACCGACAAATAATGGTTGGTACTCTCCAAATATATGCCCGTGTATCCGCGCTGGGACGAAGCAAAGTTACGTATCCGTGATTGTATTAAGAAAGTATATCCTTATCTTTGTTGTTTTTTGTTGTTCCTGCTGCTTTGAAAATGATTTTTTAGAAAGAAAAATGGTGAGCTGACTTTATCTGTCCATCCATATTTTAATACCCTGATATTCTTCTCTTCTCCTTCATACTCTGGTATGCTATGAAGGGTGGAAGTTTTCAGCAGCAGTTTCCTCTAAACTCTGTTTCACCTACTGTCTAATCTGTCCCTGCCACAACATCTATTTAACTCAGATGTGTTCTGCACAACCACCCAGAAAACATATAATACGACCGTTTCTCCCATTCCGACCAAGCAATTTTCATCTTCTTTGTGCTCTGCCACACGTACTATCGACATAGTTTGTAGGGTTACTTTCCTTATCAACACTTTGTTAGTATGATAGGGCACTGGAAAACAATGGCCAAGTATTTCCACTAAATCAACAGCATTTTCATATAGAGTCAAATTAGTTCGATAAAAAGCAAGCACTTATTTGCTATCAGAAAACAGGAGGAGAGAGAGGCGAGAGAGAGAGGAGGAGAGAGAGAGAGAGAGATGGCAAGAGAGAGAGAGAGAAAAAAAAAAAAAAAAAAAGAGAGAGAGGAGAGAGAGGAGAGAGAGAAGAGAGGAGAGAGATCTAGAGAGAGAGAGAGAGAGAGGAGAGAGAGAGAGATGGCGTAATACAGAGAGAGAGATGACGTGAGTACCGAGAGAGAGAGAGAGAGAGAGAGATGGCCCGTCTAAGGAGAGAGACGTGACGTGAGTACAGAGAGAGAGAGAGAGAGAGATGGTTTCATAAGGAGAGAGAGACATTATGTCATTACACAGAGAGACGTGACGTGAGTACAGAGAGAGAGAGAGGAGTGGCGTCATAAGGAGAAGAGACACTACGTCTTACACAGAGAGACGTGGACGTGAGTTTGACCGAGGAGAGAGAGAGAGAGAGAGAGAGACGAGGAGAGAGAGAGATGGAGGAATGAGAGAGAGAGAGAGAGAGAGATGGCGTATAAGGAGAGAGACGTGACGTGAGTACAGAGAAGAGAGAGAGAGAGAGGAGGAGGGAGAGTGAGGGAGAGGAGAGAGAGACGAGTAGAGAGGAGAGAGAGAGAGAGATGAGAGAGAGATGGCCGTCATAAGGAGAGAGACACTACGTCATTACACATAGAGACGTGACGTGAGTACAGAGAGAAGAGAGAGAGGAGAGAGAGAGGATGAGATGAGGGGGAGCGAGAGAGGTGAGAGAGAGAGAGAGAGAGAGAGAGAGAGAGAGAGAGAGATTATTTCAAACCACACCAAGAAATTACCGACGTTAACTAACAGAGAAATAGTATGGATAGCTGGCAAAGTGTTTACTAACTTGTTAGCTACCACAGAACCAGCTTACAATGGTATTCTCTTCTATTTTTATTTCAGTCTGGCTATTCACCCAAACCAGGACTATTTTGCCACTGCACAAAAAATGGGTGCGAATATAGAAAATGGGGTAAAGTTTTAAAATTATTATAATTTCGGTTGCATTTCTGGAAAAAATGTAGAAACATGTTTTAAAAATATCAATAAATAGGAATGATATTAAGTTGTTTAACAAGAATAATGACAAACATTAAGAATGAATAATAGATAAAAAAAAAATCTTTTTGTTACAATGTTTTCCCACTGACAGATATTTTGAGCGTAATTATTCTTTTTATAAATCTTACAATAAATCACAGTTTGTTAACATTTCTTGAAGTCATATTGAGCTTTCGTCGGTCAATACACCGCCTTATTCGCTCAATAACACCAAAAATCCACCACGGTCAGAGTTCTCTACTCCGTTACCTTTCAAATAGTTTCACAAAGTCAGGTGTACGCAATAGATCTCAACCAGGTTAGAAAAACAAATCTTTCCATTCCTTATCTGGATATACTAACAATGGCGGGTAATGCTTAGACGGAAACCAGTTTGTCGGACTGATGGTCGCGGATCTTTGTCCTACCAGACACAAGGTCATCTTCAGCTTTTGTGAATAACATAAGGAGAAAAGGAGCCATTTTTACATAATCTATGTAACATTTACTATCTTTCAAATATTCTATCATGTAAATGGCACTTTTGTGATGGCCTTTTTGAAGTTGGTCTTGTCAAATATCCCACCTTTTCTCACATTTTAAGAATTCTTTCTCTTGATTTAAAAATGCCAAAAAAACTTAAATCAATCGATTGTAGGCTCACATCAGGATATGGCACGGAGAAACGTTTATTACCATTGCCATTATTGGACTTGGTACCTTTACAAATGCCGTACAGTCCATTAGTTTTTCAATACAGGTATGCTTAAATTTTATTTATTATTTGATCGCTGTCTTTATGGATCCACTTAAGCTAATCCTTTTGCTTTTTTGTAGTTTCATAAATTTTAAATGAAAGCATATTTTTGTTTTGCTTTGCTGTTGTTTTTTTTGTTGCCAAGATGAGATAAGCACCATAGACTATTATTAAAGTCCCACCTTTTGCTTTTAATTTTTGGAGTAATGCAAGTTTAAAATACGTAAAGACCTCTTAAACCTTTAGACTACAAAGCTTTCGTAGTGTTTCGTTATTAACAATCAGCGGTTGGGCTCACGTGTGAGAGTCTTCTGAGCACGCGTCAGCTTTGTGCTTCTATTGAAGAACCTTTGAATGTCTGCATATTGAAAACAAAGGCGGGGCTCACTTCCTGTTGTCATCCAACTTAAGTTCCATCCGAGGATATTTCCAAGTTTTACAAATAGATAATATGACCGTTTCTCCTATGTAATTATTTTTTTTTCTGTTTTTGTTTTTGTTTTCACTTAAATATTTCAATTTATGCATTTCTCTTAATCCTCTTTATTTGTTGTCTTCTTAGAGCAAAGGCAGGTTCCTCCAGTCAGTTGAAGACGGCCAACAGCACTTGTTGAGAGTATGGGACTGGAACAACGATAGGTTGATTGCTGAGACGGCTGTACGTCGCAACAGTTCACAGTTTAGCTTTTTTTAAAAAAAAATAAATAAAAACTGCTTCAAAGGGAGATAACTCAGTACTTTTGATAAAAACCGTTATTACAATAGAATGCTGTACATATTTTTTTCTATTGCCTCTAGTAGTGGACTAAAAAAAAACAAAAGCCGAAGGTCAAGGACTGGAAAGTGAACAGCAATAAAATTAATTTATATATAGTTAATTTCACGGCGGTATCACTTTTACGAGATTTTTAAAATCGCATTCTTTCGCGAGTTGTCGCCCTTCTTTGAGGTTAGCACTCCTAGAATTTATTATAAACCAAGCTGGACAGTTCTTTCATCACGAGTTCAGTTAGCATTTCCTGCCTGTCGTAGACTCGAGTATACAGCTCTAAAAATAAATTAAATACAGCTGGAAACATTCGATAATGATCTGTATTCTTGCTCCTGCCCTCTCAAACTTATTATAAAACCATGGGGTAACCCGCACCACGAGACAAACGTTTGAGTAGGGTACCGGCCCTGAGCGCTCAACATAAGGACGATTCCCGACCACATTGTTTGAAGGGGAAACACCCACTTTGTACCCTGGCAGTCAGTTGTTAACGGGGTTCGAGTCTGACGATTGGGAAACAGCAGTGAAATTAACTGTGATATGTAAATTACAAAAGGCCGGTCCCTCCCCTCTGATGTTCGTCTTTGTGCCGAGAGAATTTGATGTGATTTGAGGGCCGAGAGGAAGACTGATTACCACCCACTTGTTTCTGCTTGCAGACGTCGAATGACGCGGTGCTGGAGTCGGGATTTCACCTGCACGACGACACGCTCCTGGTCACGGTCGGTGAACAGCATATTTACTTCTGGAAGCTTTTCTGGGACCCGTTCAAGGAATGTCGGGGACACCTGCTCCGGGACACGAAGAGCGGGATCAGCAAGGTGCGCAACTACAACGGCAGCAGCCCTCCTCCCTCCCTGGGGGTGCTGGAGGGGTCGGGACCCTGTCGACGGCGGCGAAAACGGAACACGAGCTAACTGCTCCTTTGTTTCTTCACCTGTCTGTCTCTTTTCTTTCCTTCTGCGCATCCCTTCGTCTCTCCCTTTTCCCTCGGGCCTGCTGCCGAATTAATGAATGGTTTTCTTGCCCCCGACCCCACCACAGCCACCTGAACTTTTAACTTTGCCTACAGCGGATCGAGAGACAAATCTAACTCCGCGCGCCCACTCACCCTTTTTTTTTTTAAATTTTAACAGGAAAAGTTCCCCCAGTTTTTCACCGCCGTCGCCTTTTCCTTCCTGGGCGACGTAATTGCCGGAGACACCGGCGGCTTCCTGACGATCTGGAGCCAGCACGACTCGTCCGAGGGAGAAAACGACGCCTTTTCCGTAAACAAGCAGTGTGCGGAGAACCTGAGGGTGCCCCACAAGGTGAGACAGAGGGGGGGTGGTATGGGGGATGGGCGGGCATCCATCTTAAAAATAGGTTAGGCTCAACCCTAAAGTACACAGAGCTAAGGGGAAGGAGCCTCACTGTGAAAGGACAGAGAGGGGAGTTCTTCAATCATTCACGCTAAGCGTGATAATGTCTGAAGGTTGTATTGTTTTACCTACCGCGATGTTCGCGGCGACACCTGGCGGGCGTGTACAGCAGAAACAACATCGCCGCAGATTTTAAAATACCCAAAATAAACTTATAAACAGAAGCAGGTATTTCTCGGTTATCGCATAAAACAGCAGTTCTATTTACTGACACTGACCCTAATCGGCAGTCCGAGAACTCCATAAATCCTCTGCGGAACTTATCAACAAATTCCATGCCTCCCTAACAGAGATATCTCAAAAAGAACGGCTAAATTAGGGGCCTAACTTTATTTCCTTTTGCAGGCCGGCATCTCAGCCCTGTGCATGCTGCAAGATGGAACCCTCCTTTCTGCCGGTGGTAACCAGATTAAAGCCTGGGACTCCATGAACGATTACAGACTCGTCAATGAATCCGTGGTATGTCGGGTTCACGCTGAATTATTTTTGGAAAGGTGGCTAGGTGCGAAACAACAAAGGTTAAGACAAATTCCACCCTTTTTTGACACCACTGCTCGTGATTAGAAGCAAAACTTCTTTTCTTTTAGGTTAAAAGCATTTACACCAGATGTCACAAAAGACTGTTGGAGCATGCGATGTGGTGTCTCTGCGGGAGAGACGGGGATAACAGACGGAGCTTCCTCCCTCGTGGTTAAGGGTACCGCTGCTTCTAACGCAAGGAAGGTTTGAAGACCTTTGGGACGTGTGTCCTAAGTTTTAACGTAATAAGAGATGGTCCCGTGACATTTTGGAGCTTATCATCTTAGTTGGCGGATTATCTCTCCCCTGACGCCGGGTGGTTTTACTTCAGCTTCATGAAGCACTCTGATGTAGGGCAGGAGTTTCTTAATTCAGTAATAATCTCACCAGCGCTGGATCAATGGCCCCAAGCTAACTGAAGATGCTATTCAGTAGGTCTGTTGCCCGTATTCAAGGGTTGCTTTAATCAAGACTTTATACGTATGTTTTTGTTCCATATGATTTCCCTGTTGTGCATTTAACACATTTACCCGTCTCCAAATTGATTTTTCCACCGGATGTTTGATGATAATTTGGACGATCGCCAGTGTCTAATGCTAGCACCTGCGGTTAACCCTGGTACAGCCGTGGACTCTTAGATAAAGGGCCACTGAACTTGTTACTTCAGGAAATCTTAAATCTAGGCAGCGATATTTTCGTTAATCCCCAAAAGTCAGTTGAAAGTTTGAAAATGGATTTTTTTACTCCAAACGCGATTATACGCTTGTAGAAAACCCTCGAACGTGGCCACAGAACGTTTGGTGGGGATGGTTATCCTGACGTCTTGGCACCATAAATAGCTGGTTTGTGTGCTGTAGCATCTAAGCTCACTATTCTCCCTTACAAAGTTCCTTTTCTATTGAAGTGCTAATTCAGTCTCTCAGGAGTTTGGATGGTGTGAGAATAATGGCTCCATGATTTTCAGCCTGCTGGCTTCTTTATTGGCTTTGAGATTTAGTCTAATCATTGCTTTTTAAAAGTCTTTCGGGATTTTTGTAGAGTTCCAGAGGAATCGATAAGTTTCAACAATTTCTCTCTACCATATTTACCTAAGTTCAGGATTATCTGACCGTGTATTGAATCCGGCGCTGGTAAGTTGGTGGGGTCCATAGTAAAGATAGCATCTTTAAGTTCTTTCTCAGTTAAGGTGTTCGTGAATATACTACCGGGCTGTTCGCTACCCTCACTATCAATGATAATCTTTCTAGCCTTTTTTCCAACGTCTTTATTTTCATTAGTGTAAGCAAGTCTGCTGTTGGCTGAGTAATAAATGCCTAGGGTGTCGGCAGGTGCTGCCAGTTCTCCATCTGCATTGTTGGTCTCGTTGTTCTTAACTTCCCGCGGCTTGTGTTTGCCAATACCTTTTAGGATCTTCTAAATCTTTGAGCTTGGTGCACAGGTCTCCATGTTGGTATCCGTTTTTTATTCTTTCTACTAAAGAGTTCCTAAATTGCAGCACTGATCATTTTGCTGGAAATCATTAGTAGAGGAAACATAATTTTTTACCTGTTCAATGGTGGTTGACAAATAAAGTTAGAGGGATAGTTCTTTCTCTTTTCTCTTGGGATACTTTTTTCAGCAGTTGTCTTTAAGAAATTGTTTCCAGCGTTAGACAGGGTAGCTTCCACTCTCCTCCTTAAAAATTATCCATTTAGCTTTTTTTGGAAAATTCCAGAACTTCCTTTTTATTGAGTTGTTTCGTCACGTTAATATTGACAATTTCCCAGGTAGAATTCAGCTGAAATTCTGGCGAAATTATAGTAAAGGTCTGAGGTTTCTGAGGTGTTACAGCCGTAGGAATGATGTTTTGGTCTCTCTCTCTCCTCTCTCTCTCTCTCTCTCTCTCTCTCTCTCTCTCTCTCTCTCTCTCTCTCTCTCTCTGTGTCATCTACTATGTTTAGAAGAGTAGTCCAGTATGTTTCTGATCATCAACATTGCAGCCTTAGTATATGGTCTTCTCATTAAAATTTCCAAGAATTACTGCTTTTCGTAAAGAAACATTTTCTAGAAATTCAGTGGCGAGTTTTGAATTGGTAAGTGGTGTAAACAGTGAAAAACTTGAACTGTTTTGATCATCAACGATTACTATGATATTTTTAGTCTCTAAAGAATCGTGGCTGGGAGCCAAATCAATTTCTCTGTATTTAACATCTCCGATCTGGAATCTTAATCTCTCCTCCAGATTGTGGACGATCATTCCTAAGAATGCTGAAACTCCTGGCTCTCAAATTTGAGTTTCTTTAAGTTTTGGTCTCTTGTATTGCAATAATCTGAGTTTCTTGTTTGCGTGCAAGTGAAATCAGATCATCTCGGTTTGATCCAGTGGCTAGAGTTGACATAATATTTATATTGCATTGTAAGATGTTCAGTTGTGCTAGTCAGGTACTTCTCACCCCTACCTAACACGTTGATCAAAATAAGTTTCTTCGGCTACCCCGGATGCAGAGTTGGATATTTTTCAGAATAGCACAGGTAAAAAAGAGTGCATCGGCTCTTCATAATGCTCTAGTCGAGTTGTAGAACTAGGAGGAACTTGACTCGTAATCAGGTTATTGGTTGTCCGTTCTGTTGGCCAACTGAAGACATGAAACGAGCACTGCGGGTTTCTATAAATGGAAAAATCTCACTTAGTAAGGTAGCAGGGAGGATCTCACTTCAGCTGATCGTTAAAGTCTGGTACACAACTCACAAGAGTTCACCCGCTCGGTGTGATAAGGTAGAACTGGGAATTCGAGCCAGACGCGATATTAACAAAAGGTGATCTTAAATCATATCTGCGTATTTTTCTCAAAAATCATTGTTTTTGTTATTACTGAATCCTGCCTTGACTTTGGAGGTTTAAGAACGTTTCTCATCATTAAGCTAAAAGGATAAGGTTTGGGGTATCCACCTTGGTGACCAAGCGAATTTATTAGGTAAGAGTGAGGGGAGCTTTATTAAACTTTATACGTGAAAGGAAAACCGGGGGGAGCTCGCAGTTCGGCATTCGAACTGGGGCCCTCGATCGTGTCGGTCTGTCCACCGACCACGAGCACATTGAACAACTTTTGTCGATGACATATCGAGTCTCTTTGTGTCCCAAGAATAAACAATCGATTCAAAATGTTGGTCGTGCCTCGTTTAGCGCTTGGAAATCTCCATCTTAGCTAATGAAGCTGGAACTTCGCGGAAACCGTTAATAACTAACAATCTGTAAAGCGAGACTCAGAGGAGGGGCGTTAACCCACGTTCTCATAATAATGTTTATTATGGCCCCTTGTGTTGTTTGTAATGAACGCGTGGAGCTCTCGTTGCAAAATGGATGGATTTATTTGGTTCTTTCCGCTCCTCCGCTCGATAAATAAATTAGAATTGCTTTCGCAGTCGGGCTGAAAACTTTACCGTATGACCAGGAAAAAGTCTCCTTTCCCACACATGCTGGAAGAGAACGAAAAATGGAGCTGATTAAAAACCGTAACGAAAAGAAAAAAGTTTTTTTTTTTTAAATTTGGTTTTAAGAAAGGTAAACAAATAGATTTACTAATCTAATAGTAACTATAGATTTGGCCACCTGAAGTCATAAGGGAAAGAAAGACCTGTCAACAGATAGACGCAAACTTATTGATCATCAGTATATCAGCAGGGTATCTTCGAGTCAGAATTCATCAAAGGATGGACACATTCGGCTACTGCGCGCTAGGTCTTTTAAAACAGACTATAAATAAACAAATATATAAAGGAGAGACCAGAACCCAACCCCACCAGCAGTCTGTACACGCAGTTTACCATTATTTCAACAACAACAAAAAACTATCAATTCTCATCTTAAAACGTTGTTTTCCAGAAAATGTTTATGTTGTTTCTCCTTCCTCCCTCCCCTAATCTATTTACTGTTTTCCTTGCAGCTCTCCGATTTGTACGGAGACGTTTGTTGTGTGATTCCTGAGAGTGGGACAGGTACGGGCGGGGAGCTGTTTGTCAGCACTTCGAATGGTTACGTTCTTAAGGGATCCCTGCAGCAAGCGTTCTCTCCTGTCATAGAGGTATGTTTTACAGCCCTGTATGCGCTGCGGTATAATTTCTACCTCCAATCTAAGAAAAGACAACTCTGTCTGACCTAACTTTAATTTATGTCTGCACTCAGAAGCTAAGCCCACACGACTCAACTATACGCTGAACTTGCAAAAGCGACATAACTTTATAATATATATTGTTTGTTTAAAAACTAAAACAATTAAAAGAAAACAAATAAATAAATAAGGGTTCTGTTTCAGTAATTAATTCTAAGAGCGATGTTTTGGAATTGTAAATAGTAAACGATATTCGATAATTTTTTTAAAATATTTAAATGATTTTTTTCTTAAAATCTTTGTAACCGAAACAAATAAAAAAAAAAAAATCGCCTTTTCCCCAGGGTTACGGGCTGTTTACACCTGTAGCGTAGTTATAAGTTAACATTCTTCAGGTAAATGAAGTTTGGTGCCCTGTGCGTGTTTGTGTTTGTGCAGGGCCACAGCCACTCGGTGAGCGCGACGGCCGTGTTACCCGTCGACCAGAGCTCGTTCATTTCGGTTGGGCTGGACCAGATGGTCATCAGATGGTTAGCGGACAGCCACAAGGTGCTATGGAAAGTAAACGTGGAGGTAATTTTTCTTGGTGCCAAGCCGACGACAACTGGAGTTACGTAAAATTCCTTTATCAGCACACACACACACACATAATTCAGAATTATCTCCCCGACATCTTCTCTGCGCAGTAATGTTTAAGGTTTCCCTTTTTGAAGCCATGTCCTCCTGTCACCGGGCGATATTCTGTCGAGGAGGCTTACCTGGCTGTTACCTCACGCGATTTCGGCGAAGTGATTCCCCCCCCCCACCCCCAAAACACCTGTATTTCGTCCCAGCTCTTCCGATTTAACGTCATCTCTGTTTTCAGGACCGGTTTGGGGGGCGGCAGAGGGGATGGGGTGGCCAGGGTGTTTCAATTTAACCGTTAATCGATGCTCCAGCAGAAAGGGGTCAGTTCGTGCTGGTCGAGTCCATTTGAGTGAGAGAGAGAGAGGCGATGGTGGTGACAGAGGCAGCATTGCCATACACAGGTGCGGCGAAAGATGTTCAGTGTCTTCAGCGCTTCCACGCAGTCCCGACCAGCTCCATCCTTCACCGTCGAGGTCCGTATCCGATGCAGATCGCTCGTCGGATGTCTCCGGTTATCGCGTGACCCCCATCTTGCCGTTCCGCCTGTTGTGCGTGCGCGCGGCTGCCGACGGGGACTAGCGCACGGCGCCTCGTTACCGGTGTCCGGCCCGGCCTTCGCGTACGGTCGGCGAGCCGTTGTCGCGAGTCCGGCGGCGCGGAGAGGTCGCATCACGGAACCGCGAGAGTCTCGTTTTTCCCCTGTAGGACGCGACGACAGATACCCACTTACCCGCCCCTGCCCCCCAGAGTCCGCTAGTGTAGCCGGTCACCACGTCGCCAGGACCACAACAGTTTAACTTAGCCGGAAATTGGTGCTTGTTTCGTCTGTCAGGGCCGCCGCGGCGCTGTGGGACCCTAAACGCTCTAAGATACCGCTGTCAGGGTTTGTACACGATCCTAACGACATCACTTCTGCCTCGTTGTAGAAACCCTGCCTGGCCGTTACCACGGATACGGAAGGTTCCATTGTGGTCGTGGGCACCTCAGTCGGCCGCCTCATCGTGCTCAACAGCGAAGACGGCATGCACATCACCTCTACCCAAGTCTGTCGGGGGCCGATCGGATGCCTCTCCTTTTCTCCAAGTAGGTTTCCGAGTGTTTTTAACCTAAACGAACTCTTTAATGAGCGAGAAAGCTGACAGACTCGCACGATGTCCACCTGGGCTCGTGTTGTGGCAAACGTTCGAAACACAACAACAACAACTAAGAATGTTATACTTAAGTACACCGGTGAGATATAAACAAAGGATTTAACCCTCTAACGGCTGTTGAGTGTTTAATTTTATTTAAGAAAGAAAAGAAAAAAAAGAGAGATTTTTCCAGAAAGTATCGCATGAGAGCAGCTTGCCGGGGTCATGACGTAACTGAGCCTTAATTAGTCAGGGATTTAAATTTGCTGTGAGTGCGAAAAGATTAGGCGCATATATAGTCTTTTACACATTTCTAGCTTTGGAACATTGTTCCCTTAAGCCGAAAAAAGGGGGGAAAAATATTTGTTTACGTCCTTTTATGCGGATACCCACCTTTAGTGCCTGTCCAGATATCTTGTAATGTTTTTTGACAGATGGGTATTTTCTGGCCGTGAGCTCAGATGATGGGAAAGCGCACGTTCACGAAGTCATGTATGATGGACACTACTACTATCGAATAGGAACCCTGGAGGTGAGCACTCGGAACTTCTCTATACTTCTAACATGGCAGATTAGGGGTTAATTTGCATTTGAAATATAGCTGTGTTAAACTGGTGGCGAGCGCTGGGTCGAGTGTGGATGGGGATTTCGATTGTCGCCACAAGACGGGCCTAGTTTACTTCCAAGCTGCCTCATCAGCCGCCGCTCCACCTTCATAACCAACGAAGCATCTAACGGGGAAGGGGAGGCAAAAAAGACGGGGAGTGGAGATATCTCAAAGTCAGGAGTGTGGGAGCCAACAATGAACCGACAGTAGAATAAGAGAGAAGTTCGCACACAAATGGTGCAGAAGTCTAGGGACTGATTTCTTCTTGTCCTTACCAAACAAGGTTCACGGAAACAGAAGCGGATGCTCGATCCTTCAAAGAAAACTTAGAGAAACGGAAACCTAAATCTGCTAGACGGATCATTTTAGTCCATTGTCTCTTTCACAGAGGTTCCGTTGTAATGTCGTCAAACAACGGAACTTCATAAATCAATTACATCCAAAGCAGTACCTCAACTAGAAGTTAAATCGAAACACCGGAAAATAGGGAAACCCGATATTTACCGAAATTAGGCTTTCTGGTGTACAAGCACTAGTGTAGGCATGGACCTTTGAGAAAAATTTACTTTCTTCGACAATTTTGAAAATAGTTTTATTCATTTTTTAAAATATTCTGTCTACCTGTTTCTGTTTGTTTTTGTTTTCTAGAGCCACAACACACCTGTCATCCACATGGACTGGTCAGCCGACAATCGATACTTACGAACAGAGTCAACAGACCACATGCTACAACATTGTAAGTCAATTGCTTACCTGAAGATAAAATATCTAATTGTAGTACCCTTGAACTAAAACAGTCTCCCGCAGGGGACTCCAATTTGAGACATGGTAGTGGCGGATCAAATTTTAATTTTCATGTTTTTCTATAATGGATGATTTATACTTTTATTTGTTTTTGTTTTTTTGTTGTCAGATTTTAAAAAAAATAATGTCAATGGGGCTTGAATTATGAGTTAGTGGCGTGTTTTCTGATTGATTTTAAAGGGAACATTGAGGTGATGGGCAAAGTGAAGTTACCTAGAGTGATGAGAGATGTCGGGTGGCACACACAAACCTGTACGATAGCTTATAACATCTTGGGTAAGTATGGTGGTGGACAATAGAGGACAATTCTTACAGTGGGAGAAGTTATTCTGCTTTGGCCTTCTGTTATAACTCATCTCTCTCTCTCTCTACTGACGTCATCTCTGTACTGATGTCATCTCTCTATCTCTCTCTACTGACATAATTTCTCTGTACTGACGTCATCTTTCTCTGTACTGATGTCATCTCTCTCTACTGAGGTCATCTCTCTCTCTCTCTCTCTCTCTCTCTCTCTCAGACGGTTTTATTTATAAAAATTAGTTGTCAAGCAGAACTACTGAGATTCCTGTCGTTTTTTAAAAAATCCCTCCAGTATGGCAGTATAACCTAATATTTTGACATGGTTGATACTAAATGAATCTCTTTTCTTGTCATTCCACAGGTCCTTGGTCTAACATAGAACAAACAGACGATCTTAATGTATTAGGGCAGTCCGGCCGAAAAGAGTGTATTGCCGTGGGAGACAATAAAGGGAGAATTCGGATCTACAGCTATCCGTGCTCTTGCTATAAGGCAAGGTTAAGGTTATAGTTGATTTCAAATAAGTGTGATCTAGATATACGAGAATGGCGCATAAAGACCCACGAATATTCTCTCTCTCTCTCTCTCGAATCTATTTATCTTAGCTGTCGTTGACTAAGCAGAGACCTCGGGCTTCAAACGAGACCCAGCATCGCCATTTATTTTTAGGTTGATATAAACAAAGGACGGTCACTTTCATACTTTAAAATCCTCCAGCACGTGAGATTAGACTGACCGGTTCGCTCGGTCCAAATAGTTGATAAATGTTTTCAAAAACGTTGTATGTCTGTAATTTGAAAAGATGCGAAGAATTTATTTAAGTCAAAACATCTATTTCCATTTGCACACATTTAATTATAAGTAGACAATAGCAGACTTTTAAAAATCATTTTAATACGTGCATTGGTCCATTCGCGTAGGAATCTCTACAAAATAGAATTAAATGGCATATAAAACAGATGAGGGAGAAGTCAGTGGGGCTGCAGTTGTACTTGTAGTGGACTGAGCGTTTACAAGGAACACAATGGTAAAACAGGAAGTTGACGTCATAGGCCGTTCTTATGGCTGGAGCTCACCGCCAGAGGGCGCACATAGCGGTTCTTAAATCAGTTTTGACTGCATGTATATTAATAATAAACTACTTTGTTGTTTTTGATAAAAGCAGACGATTATCAACGTCTCTCGTCTCAATACTGTATTTAATGACATCGTCAGATGCTGAGTGGTCACGTGGTGCTTGTGCTTGATATATTCGGCTAGACGCTTTACCGAGTAATGGTTAGAAAAGAAAGACGCATTTCCAGAAAATTTTAATAGACGTTTTCGAGGAAGCATTAATATTGGCGTTATACCTTACTAATCAAAAGCTAAGAAGTGCGAAAACAATTTTAAAAAGGTTTCCTTAAAATAATGATGTACGGATATTATCAAGCAAGTGGATAAAAAAGCAGCGATACAAATGAACTGAGACTAAAGACATTGTACACATGGAACAACGGTGTACAAAGGTAGATTAGTTAACAGTCGAGGTAAAAGTTTTCCTACCTAATTCATTTCTGAAAATAGATTTTAAAATATAAATATTAGTAATAATAAAATAAGCAAATCAAATAAATAAATAAAGGATTTAACGAACTCCTGGCCACATTCACTTTCTGTTGTTGTCTTTGTTCTTTTTTTTTCTTTTAAACAGGCTGAATTTCAGGAGGAAAAACATTGCAGCTCCGAAGTGACAAGTGTGCAGTTCTTGATGGCTGATGGAGCCTTGGTGACGAGTTCCGGGACGTCTCTGGTGCAGTGGTCAGTGGAAGATTCAGAGCAGCTATAGTGCAGCACAACGATTGTTTGGCCAGAGGCAGCCATGCAAAAGTCCATGCTTGGTTTAATCTCAAAGAAAACAAGGGGCTAGAAAGTGCGAACGGGGCGAAGTTTTTAAAGTTTTTATTTCTTCATGATTCTATGACGATCTGTCTCTATCTCTCTCTCTCTCTACTGACGCCATCTATCTCTGTAATGACGTCATATCTCTCTCTACTGACGCCATCTATCTCTGTAATGACGTCATATCTCTCTCTACTGACGCCATCTATCTCTGTAATGATGTCATATCTCTCTCTCTACTGACGCCATCTATCTCTGTAATGATGTCATATCTCTCTCTCTCTTTTTTTTTTAAAAAGATGCAATTTGTGATATTTTCCTATATGTCCACCATTAATAGATCGTTCTGTGATAGAACAAGCTGTTGTACTTTGGAAAAAACCCGAGGCCTGAAAACAGAAATCTTATGCCTCAAGAACTGCTGAAATAAAGTCGACATTTAACAATCTCTGTGTGGTGCCATCCTTACAGTCTTCTTGCTTCGTTCTCTTCTAGGTTACGAGACATTTAAAAAAAAATCACTGACTGCCGCACCTGTTACGACATCAGCCATTACCGTCATCGCCCAGTGAAGCGAGAGAGAGAGGGGTTTAATTCCTTTCGCTCAGTTGCCTCAACTTCACTCGCTTTTATTTTTTTTATAAATGAGCCCTCACTTTATTTTGAAATGGTCAGCTGTGAATGGGCGTGGAAAGGGTGCAACCGATCAATCAGCCAAGAAACAGCCTCGTCCAATCTACTTTCGGCTTCCTTCTATAGGCGAGGAGACAGGTCAATCGAACATCACCAACTAAAAAAAAACAAAAAAAAACAAAAAACAACCTTCCGGGCCCCGAAGGAAACCCTTTCACAATTCTCTCCCTTGGCTGCCTCCTCTTAAACGAAATCGTGCACAGACAAGACGCTGCGAAGGAAAAAAAAAAAAAAAAAAACACAGACACATACAACTCGAAATAATACGAATTAATTTTAAGTGTGAAAATTGTCTCCCCTTGATAAACTGTACGTCATTCTCTTCTGTCCAAGCACTCCGCGTTTGTAGAAAATCCCGCGGGAGGAAGACGCTTAGAACGTTTATTGTAGTAACACGTAAGATAAATTAAGGAGCTCTTCTTTCCCCTCGAAGTTTATCTCGGTTAGGCGGCGCCTCAGCTCGCGTTATAGCTCATTTATTGTTAAAGGTCTGGAAATTTCTGTTTTGCACGGAGAAGATCAATAAATAATCAAAGTGATTTTAAATATCCATAAGAGAAGAGAAAACTGAATTGTTCCAAGTGGCTACAACTACTGAGTTCACTACGTTGCAGATTCTACTTTGCATTTAAATTTCCCCGTAGCATCTCATGGACCGTCACATGCTCTAGCAATAACCACCTCGCGCGGTGATCCAAATCGCTGCCCATATATGGTAGTAACATGTGGCTTTATTTAAGGGGGAGTGTCGCAGAAATAAAGCATAATGTATGAAATGTGATTTCGACAAATCGTAGATAAATAAGTATCAAGTAGTAAAAACGGTTGTTTATTATTAATAACATTACTTTATTGCAATTGTTACACATCGCGCTGTCTGTCTGTCTGTCTCTTCCATCCCACCAGGTAATGAGATCAATCGGTGAAAATGCAACTTCTGCTCTTTTCAGACTTAGCATCAGTCAAAAATATAAGTGAACTAAATCAATATTTAAAACCCGCAAACAATAAGTTAGTTGCATATATTCCACTTTCGCAGTTTTTATAAATATTTAGGTAACTCGCGTAGATGATGAAACAAACCACGGAAATATGGTGATAATATTGATGGAAACCTTATCTTTTGTAGTCGTTTGTTTTTAAACATTAAATTTTTTATTACTTCCACGGATGGAAAAGGGCATCTATCAGCCCGGATCCACCGACACAATATGGAGCTGGTGCTGCCACCTGTCATCAATCTGTCTGACATCATTTTCTTTGTTCATCGATTGTTCCTACCTTTACTTTCTAGCAATTTCAGCAATATGATTTCCTTTGTGTCACCACATGGACTGGTTTCGTCTTGATAGTAATCATGTTACCTGTTTTAAAAAAATGTATTGTTATTTTCTAAATTTAAGATTTTAATTTGACTTAACCTGGTCTGGCCCAGCTTCTGCGCTGATGGCTGGGTAGATTTCAAATTAGAGATTCCAGATAAACTGTTGCCAGCCAATCGCCTTAGTACTTTGTCGCACGATTAACCGGACAAGATGTCGCTAGAATTTAGCCAACTGCGTTACTGATTATAATCAAGGCACGCAACTCACGTTGCATTAATTATCAAACTTCTCCACCAACGACAATAACTAGGGCAGGATCTTGATCATGACCTCTCTGCTGTGGACATTGACTAGCCAACCCCACGCTTGCCTGACTTCCAGCCATTAACCCTCCCAAGTAGAGAGCGGCCTGCACGGTCGGTTGACGCACACAAACAGGAAAAAGATGCAACTTCTGCTCTTTTAAGTAAGTCCCCCCCATACCCCCCATATATCAGAGTACATTCGGCTCCCGCGTAATCGCGGTTCGGCATTCGCGGCCCCGGTTATTCGCGGGATTTTCCTTAGAACCCAACTAATAATTGTTCGTGGAAACCCCCGCATATTCGCGGAATCGCAAATATCTTCCGCGATTTTTTATGGCTTTTTTCGTGGCAATATATTTTTTTTCACGCTAAATTATTAATAACAATATAATTTACTAATTTTGTAATATAAATGCTAACGTAAATTCAGCAAAATATCAACATAAAATAAACGCTATTGGCTGGAGGTTTGAAAGTAGCCAATCCGAGAGCGGCTGCTGATTGGCTGCTGCCCACGAGGCACTGTCTCAGGCAGATGCAGCCCAGCAGCCCCGCATCATCCCAGTTTACCGCGTGTAGCTATCTCGAGTGTTGTATTTTTTATTAAATTATTATTATATATTTACTTATATTTTTTTATTATATTTTACGTTATATTTTGACGTTTATAGGCATTTTTATGGACCACGTCCAATATTCGCGGTTTTTCACTCTTCGCGGGTGCTCAAGGGACGTAATCCCGCGAATACCGGGGGACGACTGTATATATAGATCTCATCTCAGTTGTTTTAGTTCTCACATTTTCTTCGTTGTTATCAGTCTCCAGTAAATGTCCTGTGTTCTGTTGCTCATTCTGTCTGCTACCCGTCCAAAGTACACTGCAGTGACGAAATACGTAGTCTCATCATCGTGGAAGCTGCGAGCTCCCCTGGCTGCTGCTACACCGAGTCGCGCGCGCTCTCCTTCATTTTACTACAACATTTGGATAGCAACTTTTAAATTACTTTTTCCAGTATAAAAATTGAGAAATGGGGAAAATTGCTGTTTGGGGGCACTGGTTTAAAATCTGAAGCAATGTTATTATATTTGAATATGGTCTACATTTAACTTACGTAATTTGTCTTCAGGAAGGGTCCCCTAAAAGGGCGCAGTTACAGGCCTGGTGCTAATTGGTCATTGATTAAGTCAATGAGAATACTGTTATTTAACAGACTGAAGTATTCTCAAGAACTGTGGGGTGTATTCAGTCGGGGCACTTCTCAATTCTGACTTCAAGGTTACATCACTGATTGTGACTCTCAGCCTCGATTTTAGCGGCTCCACAAGAGAGGATGTACTTTCACAGTACCGGGCGGACCCAACATTGCCCATTGTTTGGCTACATAGCCAGAAATTTCAGGATAGTTCTGGGATTCATATACTCTGTACAAAATTGGTTTTGCTTAAAATCTCGGGCGGGGCCACAGCCCGGGGTTAGGGAAGCTGAATTTGGCCCTTGGGCGGCATGTTGGACGCCTCAGAAACCAATTCGTGGAGAAGTAAGACAAGAACAGTGATACCAGTCAGCCTCCTCAACCGGAGCTGTACAGCGCCAGTGTGTGGGTGAGGCTACCATTTGTCCTATACTGGCAAAGCGGTAACTGTCTTCCTCTACTTAATCACCGGGAAAAAAATTCTTGGCGCGAAAGGAGTCACTCCAACCGCGTCTGCTGTTGTCACCAAGTAATCGATAGTTTTCCTTTTCTTACTCTCAATATCAACTCCTTCTTCATCGGCGTTTGATTCCGGACGTCTGAATTAAGCCTAACAGAACAAGAACTTTGTGTCAGATTCGCGGCGTCACGGCGGGAGTTCTCACGTGAATTGTTTGTAGCGGAGAAGGAAAGTATTCGAGCAGATTTGGCAGTACTCTCTCTCTCTCTCTTTCCCTTTCTCTCTCTCTCTCTTTCCCTTTCTCTCTCTCTCTCCATCTCTCCCTCTCTCTCCATCTGTGTGTGTGGGGGGCGGGCTATAAACACAGACGAGGATAACTGAAAACTCCTAGCTTGGTTAGTCTCCCAGCACACCGCAAGGACGCGCCTCAGGGTTTCCCTTCCGTCTTGGCTAGTGTCCCAGCACACCGCAAGGACGCGCCTCAGGGTTTCCCTTCCGTCTTGGCTAGTGTCCCAGCACACCGCAAGGACGCGCCTCAGGGTTTCCCTTCCGTCTTGGCTAGTGTCCCAGCACACCGCAAGGACGCGCCTCAGGGTTTCCCTTCCCTCTTGGCTAGTCTCCCAGCACACCGCAAGGACGCGCCTCAGGGTTTCCCTTCCTGTCTAGGCTAGTGTCCCAGCCTGCTAGGTGGGTCCTCCACGAGCTCTTCGGTTGTCTTTCTTGTGAGAGTCGATGTGCAACACGAAACAAGGAAACGGCTGTGAGTAATTAAGTGGACAGTTCTAGAGAATCAAATTGTTTGCGAGAGCCGGTTTCCGACATAAAGCGAACTTTGATTATTACAAGCGGCCTTTTTGGGAAATTTGAACTCGAATATTTAATTTACAAAATGAATAATGAATTATAATGCAACTCACCTCCTCAACTGTACCACCTCTATCGGAATACAAACACATAAGCTAAAGTATACTTTAATTCAGATACCTACAATTAATAACGAATTTAGTCGAGTGGAAGTTTAAGATTGAGAACCAGAGCTCCAATCCACTGCCAGACCAGCTTGGTTTGGCTTACCTCCCTTCCCTGGTTTGTGTTAAGCGACAATAAGAGCGAGAAAATAATTTTACGCTAACCGACAAAAGCCGGAAGAAGCTATGGAAATAAAATCTTTTCGTATTTCAGTATACTGTTCCAAACAGCCGGGTAAACCTATTGTAGTTTACCGGAAACTATTAAGTGTAACGATGATACTGCTTCTACTAACGCGGTAGTTGTGTCTTCCTGTGTAACGTGTCGACTTTTAAGTCAAGCAACAGGTTATGCGAGATCAGGGTGACGTACGACACGGCATGGGTTAATCACGATTTTAATTTGTAAGATTTTATGACAAATTTAAAAAAAAAAAACAAAAACACGGCAGGACTACTCATACCAAGTTCACGCGTAGTTTAACTTTAATGTCTGCAGGTCTCTACAAGATACGACCCAAGCGGATTGTGGCCCCGGCGCTGCACGGTGTGCAGGGGGTATTAGGCCGACCTGATGGAGCTCATCCAGATTCTGGAAGACCTACACCGGAAATATGGAGCTCCGAGGTGCTACGGTTCGGGGCCGAGAAAGAGCGACGCCGTAAACAATATGCATACATTATTACGATTCCCTTTTAGAGTGATTTACAACACATTCTTGTCCTTTTCGGGGAGATATGCAAGTTGGGGTTCCTGCTACTCGTCCTCGGCGGGGTTTCCCAACTCCCTCCTTCTTCATGGCTTCTTTCACAAAAGACTTATTGATCTGTTTGCTGACTTGCTTCCTCCCCCGATAATCCTGCCCGCGGTGCACTGTGGGTAGTTTTAATGGCAAAGCGACAAGATGGAGAACCTTCCAGGAGTTTCCCTTCCTCGTCGCGATATATACACTAAAAAAAACAACAAAAAACACAAACACGAGGCATCGCTTGGCGACAAACACGAGAGAGCAAAGAGAAAGAAACTTTCTTAGCAAATACAACGTCCACAAAAGTTCCAATAATAAACCTTGCAACAAGAAATGTCGATTCTGAAGCAGGTCCGAAAAGATGGCCACATTTTGACTTGTTGCGCTTGAAAACCACGGCGAATCGGTGTACCATCAGATCTGTCGTCTCGGGATTTTAACCAACCCGCAAGTGTAGAAGAGATTCCGACCCATTTTTATTCAGAATAAATTCCTCGTACTGATGGATGGATCTAGGTAGAAGGATAGAGACAATGTGGGAGGGTGCGGGGAGACAGGAAAAGAGAACACGTGCGTGCGAGTGCGTGGAAGTTATAAGAAAAAATTTAATTTGAATCTAGTTTTTCTGTTTATATATATATTTTTTTTCTTTTTTTCTTTTTCTAATATTCCGCTTCCAATTTACAGCCAGGAGTTGAGCCATCTCTGGTCTCCGAGCGGCTGATGATGCAAAGATGAAGCTACCACTTCAGCCTGGATAATTGGCAGGTTTCAGGAAGTATGGGCGGGACACAACAGCTGATTTAATTTCGGAGTAGCGCAGAAAAGCGCGCAAAACACTGAAGTTGGAGAAATGACAATAAAATTTAAAAGAACCGGTTCTTTTGTTATGTTAATGAGGCACAGAGAGGGGGGAGGGTTAAGTAAACGTGCGTCTGGAATGCATGCTTTTTGCGTCGATAGAATATTAATGAGGTGGGCGGTGACAGTCATGATAATAATAGTCCGAGGGTGACTGACAGGCCGTCGGTCCTGTTCGGGGAGGCTACCATGGTAAGTGGTGACGGGAGAGCCGCCTCCATTGTGCGTCCGTCCTCCTGGATTGCGTTTGCTATTTTCAGTGGGATGACATTTGGAACTTTTTTTTTCTTTTTTAAACGTCAATTATCCGCTTAACCGCCTGCCTTTTAATAGATAATCGATGTCCACACCTGTCGAGGCTGCTCGGTCGCTGAGGATCAATCGAATGCGAATAAAGCCGACGATTATCAGTTTCTCTCTCTCCCCGATCTGAATACGGAGGACGGGGCCCCCGTCTTCCATAGGTGACATCTCGGTCACGATTGAAACAGCGTTCGTCAGACGGAGAAACGGATCGATACGTTTCGAGTATAAAAGGGAAGTGGGAACGAATAGAGGATTCCTGGTTTACTAGTTGGTCTTAAAACTTGCCGTCCGCGTTTTCTCAGTCCTAGAACGTAGAGGGTTTGTGCGATTATTGTAGAGCTTAAAGCCCTGTCCAGATTCTGAAGGACCTGCATCCAAAAATATGAGGCTCCCCCCTTTTTTTTTTAAAATATATATACACCAGGAAAAACGGTTCTTTAACTAATAGGATTTCCTTGGGTCTCTGATTATAACTGTATTGTTTAACTTTCAGCAGCACACGTGATAGTTATAGGCAGACTGGTCGCATCTCTGGATCTGATGCTGATCAATCACTCATTGGAACATTTCTTGCGCTTGACCTTTATAAAGGGACCTTATCCAGTATCTGACTGCCATCCCTCCCTCTCCCCACCTTGGATGTTTTCGCTGTAGCTCCGAGACACACTAGATGCGGCATAAAAAATGTGGAGGAGTAATTCGAGCAGGAATAAAAGCGATTCTAAAGTAAATACCGCGAAGTGATGCTGGGCTGATGCGTTTCGGTTTTTGGACCATCAGTAAGAACGGCAGCTGAAGTGAATATCTAGATGTTAGTTGAATCTAGAATTTATTACTAGGGATCGTGTTTCTCTTCTGAATGGGATGGCGTGGATTTAAATTCGTTCACAAAAAAAAAAAGAACTCCACGCCTACCGAGCGGTGGAGCCGAATCTGTGGGTGTATTAAATATTCCGGATATACTAGTTCTTACGAACGCTAATTCCCGTGAAAACATTACTGAACATTGGAATTTTTTGTTAGGCTGCTGATCCACGCCAAACGGACGAGTGGAGAACGGCTGTCGGAGGAATATCATGCAGACTTCCGAAGTCTGACGATGTTAAGGTGAGGACTCTTCTGTAGCATTCTGAAAGAGGTGGGGACATCTGACATTTCTTGTTTAAGATTTAAATAAGGGTAATGGATTGGGGGGACTCCATTTCTTTTCTTTCTTTGCAGCAATTCTGGGACAATCTCGTGAATAAAGTGGACTTGGTTGGTCCCACAAGATGGCCAGCAGGGCTCTACGGACTACCGACCAGGGCTGGGTGCATCTCTGACCTCAGCAAGTTCGATGCGGAGTTCTTCGGCATTCCGCCGGAAGAGGTAATCGCGCGCGCGCCGACCCGTGCGCGGTCCCTACGTTGTCGAATGGGGGAGAAAAAGCTAAATGCAAAAAAAAAGTTTTCAAGTTTATCTACGAAATTTCAAATTAAGGAGCCCACTAACACAAGTGATCAAGAGTACTAATCAGTGCTAAGACTCGCGGGACATGGTCCCCTGTCTGCTTTCTAGAACTATACGTCGACGTTGTTAAACTTATTTTTTAGGATCGGTGCGAGTTTCATGCGACAGGTGCCCGGCCCGGCCCCGCCCACCTCGTGTACGTATCGAACGCACTACCTTGTCAAAGTAAAATCTACTGGCATATCAAGGCCGTGATCGGCATCAACAGAATCGGCTCGCTGGAAACGCAGATCAGTGACGGTGGCAAGCTTAATGCTTTCTTTTCTGGTTCGGGATTTCCGCATCATTCCGCGGGGAAGAAGCGACTGACGTGATCGGGCCGTAACGCTCGACACCTGAATGATTTGATTGATTGCTTGGGGTGGTGGAAGCGTGCAGCAGCTCGGCCGGCCGCCGCTCGGAACACTTGGCTTTCGTGTGGGGGGGGTCTGTCTGTTGATATTGTGGCAGTGGATAATTGCTCCCCTTTAAAGCTGGGTGGCGTCAGATATGGCAAGTCGAGTCTATTAACCAACTGTCATCGTAAAGCAAGTTTTCTGTTTCTATACCAGAAAAATGAATTCAGAGGTCGGCACACCCTGGTAGGCAGCCATTGTGCTCCACTGTAGAACAGCGTAGGAGTATACTCTGCTCCAATTTCTGAACAAAACACCCTTGAAGAGCATCTGAACAAACACGCCCGTTCAATGGTCTTCCTTTAGTGAAACTGAAACTTCCCACTGCTTCAACACCGCCATGAGGTCAGGGTAGATAGCAACCTGGATGCCAAAGCTTCGTGGGAGGAATGAGAATAATTCCGAACCACCTCACTACCAGCCGTCTCGTATCCTCTTTCTCTCAGTTCAGCTATTTCTTACCTGTCAGTATCATCACCTGTAATTCCTTTTGCGATTAGCCCAGTCCGGTTTCTTTATCCTCCAACTACTCCTGGAGTTCAAGTATCTGCTGGTGATGTATTTGTTGGTGGAGTTAAACAGCGAAGATCAGGTGTTGTGGAGTCTGAAGCCAATTCCTCAGACCACCTGTCGAAAATCGCGCGCTTCATGCCCAGAGATGCCTGGAGGAGGAGGAGGGGTTCGTCGGCGAATGCCTGGGCTATTCTAGCTTTGGCCGCACGGTGTCGGCCAAGAACCTGCCGCGGACAACTTCCATTCCCGACTCTTCCCTTAACGATACCCGAGAGGTCTATCAACGAGTCCTCGGGCTTCCGGAATGTCTTAACTTCGACTAGTTCTAACAGGCACCTCGCTACAAACGAGTCTGGTTGCAGAGGAGCATCACCAGGCGGACTCGCCTGGATTTGGCTCTTCTCCCCAATTATAACGGACGTCTGCTTCGTCCGGAACATTTGGAACGCCTACATCACGGACCGCGCACCGGTCTGACCTCTGACCCCCCCCCCGAGGTTGTCCCCTTCCGCCGAAAAAAAAAAAAAAAATTAACAACTCCATGATGTTTGGGCCGCAGTGAGTGAGAATCTCTGTAAACAAACGTCTCGTACCGGAAACAAGTATCCCGTCTGACCCTAAAATATAATACTATTTTTTAAAAAAAATTAGAAACTTTAAAAGATCATTACATTAAGTTTGCAAGCGAACCGGTGATTAGGGTTTCATGACCCGTAATTTTAAAATCCGTCCGGATTAAAGATCCCCCTCCCCGATTACTCTCTACCAGTTTCTTCAGAGTAGTTAGTACTCGACAGATAAGAATTACTTTGAAATACTGACGTCTGTTCTGCATTTAGAAACTAATCTTAAAAATACGCATTGTAGTTTCGGTTTGTCGGTGATATTGTAAGAGAATTAAACTTGTTTTTTAATGACTAAGTGCAGAATTTTTGCTTAAATCCTCTGAAATGGAAGTTCTGTTATCAAGGTGTTCTGTGAACTTGTTTCCCTTATCGGTCAGTGACACGCGCCTCCGCCGTATAAAATCACGAATATGGACATTCAGACTGCGAGCAAAAATTATTCAATGAAAATTATCCGCTGCCCTCAAGTTCTAAGAATGTAATTTTACCTATGGCTTGCTGCGCCCAATGATAAATCTGCTGCTTATTCCAAATTCTTCCATTCGCCCACAGGCTAAGAACTCTAATCTGCTGCTTCGCCTGTTGTTGGAAGTTATCTATGAGAGTGTTGTGGACTCTGGTCTCACCATCACTCAACTGCAGAACACAAAGACTGGATTTTACCTGGCATGCACCTTTTCAGATGGCGATCACGTGACCACATCGAAGTCTTCAGACAGCAGCCACCGTAAGTGTGCTGGGGTTCTAGGGATGGTTTTGTGGGTAATGGCCAACGCAACCAGGAAAAGGCGCTTCTGCCTTGAGAAAAGCAAACTGCCAATCTGTGCAATTGTAGGTCGTAGTCATCTTTTGAAGGTAGAGGCCTAATTTATTTGAAATAGAATGTGCAAAATTAAAGGCCTTTTCTTTCCATTATAACTAATGCTATTCTCTGGTTTCCAATTAACTCTTTAGTGAACACAAGAACAGAGCTGGTAACGAGAGTGGTATCAACATTTGGTTTTCATGGTCCTGTGATGTCTGTTGACACGGCATGTAGTTCGAGTCTGTGTGCATTGCAAATGGCTGTTTCTGACCTGCACCACAGGTGTCGCTATGCCATTGTAGCAGGTAATATCAACTTTATTGATCTTATTTTTCTAGCCCTGTGATAACTGTCTAGGTTTCCATGACACCTCAAAATAAAATAAAAAAAGTTGGCGCATAAGTAAATACATTTAAAGGTGACACATGTCAGTTTTGTAGTTCCACTTCAAAATAGCATCAATAATTTGATATTGTTTGCTAGTTTGTAATTCTTACTATTTTAGGTGCAAACTTAATAGTAAACCCAAATATATCACTGCAATTCCATCGGTTGAATATGCTAAACCCAACAGGACTTAGTCTCCCATTTGACAAGAGTGCTGGAGGTTATGTGCGTTCTGATGGTATTGTTGCCATGGTGCTTGGCAGGTAAGTAAACAGTTTTTAATATAGATGAGACCGATATTAATAACCATCTCCGATGACAAATGTTTCCTCCCTTTGCATGGTAATTTGAAATGTTGCAAACAAGTTAATTCTTTGAATTTTTATAAACTGTAATCAATATTGGTTCAGTATCTTTACAGGTCTGTTACTAGTGTTTTGGCGAATGTATTTAAAACTAAATGTAGAGATTTTTTTTTTTTTTGGAAACTTAAATCTAAAATTTTATTAGGGATGTGATGGACTGCAAACGAGCGTACTGTGTTGTCAGAGACATTGGAGTGAACTGTGATGGTTATAAGAAGGAAGGTATGTCTTTTAACGTGTACAGAGTGTTTATTAAATCTGAGGCTTGATAGTTAATATCTAAACTACAAAAAGCCAATGCTTATGACTCAAAATGTTGAACAAAATGATCGTTATGGTGAAGGACAAATGTATCTTGTTGCTAGGTAAATTGGAGTTGGCTGCTACAGTGAAACGGGTATAGAATGCATTATAGCAAGAATCTCATCTGGAAACTCAATTATGATTGAAACTAAGAGTTCGGTAAATGTGAAAAGATAAGACTAGGCGCTGATCAAAGCAATGTTCACTGTAGAAATTTGAGGTCATTTGAATTTTAAGCACATGTAATTTTAATGTTTAATAGAATAGATTGTAACCTTAAGTTTCAAATAGTACTTAAAACTGAGCTAAGATTTGTGATAAACAGAATTCTATGGTCATCATAGATACTTCGGTATGTATGAGTAGAAATAATTCTACGCAAACCAGATTCTTCAGTTGCATACACTTTAGATACCTTTAAATTTTTTAAAGGTATAATATACCCAGGGGAAGCCACTCAAATTGAACTGTTAAAAACAGTGTATGGGAGATCAAAGATTAGAGTAGCAGATGTGTTCTATGTGGAAGCACATGGAACAGGGACCCAGGTACGGTAATTTCTTTAATTTTCAACTATTCTGAATTTCTCAATGTCTCGCGTACCAACCTTGTTATCTAACCACCTGACTAGCGTGGACCATGCCATGTAGCTAAAGACGAATTAGCCACAAGTTTTTATTGTACCATTGTCAGCAGAACAGTAGAAATTTATTAATGTGGATAATAAATCTTATGAAGTTGCATTCAGATTTAAAATTTTTACAGCCGACTTTAAAAAAAAAAAAACGTGCAGTATTAGTTTTAAATGCTTACTCGCCAGTTCATACCCATCTTAAAGGGGTTAATGATGCTTTTCAAAGTTTGCCGAACAAATGACTGGTACTATACAATAAGTCGGTATGATCATAGTGGCAGAGACTGGTGGCACCGGTTCAATAATATTCGAAAAAAGTGGCTCCGTTTCTTTTTGTTTTGCCGAAATGTTCGGTTTTCCACAATCGGGTTGGTGTTGAAATGCTGTATTCGGAACACCGCTGTCTGTAGTAGCTGGCAGCTTGAGACGTTTGGAACGCTCATTGGCGATTTATTCGGCTAATTTGCCCATTGGAGCAAGCTGGCAAAGTTCGCAACAGCTGCCCTATCATGATTTCCTGATAATGTGGTTCCCCTTCCACCATGAGGTTCCCTAGAAAAGGCTGATGACTTGTAGTGATGCTCAGTTTTGAAAAAGAAAATGTCTCGATCCCTTTTGTTAGGCTGGGGACTCTGTGGAGACCAGCGTCCTGTCTGAAGTGCTCTGTGCTGGTCGGTCATCCCCGCTCCTCATCGGGTCGGTGAAAAGCAACATGGGTCACAGTGAGGCTTGCTCAGGTAAGATATACGGGATACTAACTCTTGAACCACTCTTGGAGAGGTTCTTTGGATACACCTTAACTCTGGACCTGAAATCCAGATTTCATAATGGCTAAACCAACTATTGAGCCATTATTAGTACTAGATCTCATTTCCCCCAAGTTAGATTGAACTTGTCCTAATATTTAAAAAAAAAAAGTACCCAACGTATTTAGGATGAAGTTTCATTGTCATATTTGAAAGACTAACCTCAGCACAACTGATAATACTCGTTTCCTTTAGGTTTGGTTGGAGTGCTAAAATGTATTTTAGCATTTCATCACAGAATAATACCACCGAACATCAATTACCACGTAGCCAATCCCCTGATCACCGGTATCTCTCAGAACAAGTTGAAGGTGGTCACTCAGCCAACAGCTTTACCAGGTGAGAACAAGGTCTCTGATCGTACTAAAGTCGAAAAGGGTTAGGGAACCACCAGCCAAAATTTCTTGGTATAACCTTTGAAACCCGTAACACAAATTCGCTTTTACCTTTGACGTGTTTTACTAAATTTGATCCTTTTTTCTGGAAAAAAAAAAAGCATTAATATGTCTACGCGGAATTTTCTGAATATTACCGTAATTTCCTGGTTACGAGTCGAATGGGATAAAATTTCCCATTTTTAACTTCATTCTTAAGACGAAATTAAATAAGGCAACGGGCCAAAAAAATGCCTTGTACTGTACTTTAATGCTCGTGAATATTGACGAACTCTTCGGAACTTTCTTAAATTATCTACCATCTCTTCGAAGTCTTCAGGCACACCCTGAGGACAGGCTATCCGTCTTTCTCCATCTGGGTCTTGCGCCACTCCCAGACAAGCTTTTCCGCTAAGCTCGTGCTTACGGTGAGCAGCCATTTTCCTCGGCGAATTTTACGACTTCCAGTTTAAAGGCTGCTGTGTAGGACTTAGGTATCCAACGGGGGGAATCGGGAGTGAGTAGTGGGTTCCTAAGGGCGAGCTCTTATACTCGAAATCAAGATGGTGGCTCGTTAACCATTGGATAATTACGCATACTTCAATAAACGACGAACACCGATCCTTCTGAAAGAGGAGTAAGCCGTTGTTCGCCAGGTAGTTACATACGAACTTTACAGCCAAGTTTTCGGGTTTAGGTCATTTCCTTCAATATTGAGCAATTTTAATTTTATCCACGTATAAGTCGAGTCGGATTATAAAACTAGGCCTGGGTTTTTAAGTCTTGCCATAATTTCTCGGTTATAAGACAAGTGATTATCAAAACTAAATTTTAAATATCTAAGCAACCACTTTCTAAAGGAACAGTTTTTTTTCCCCCAACAATTTATAAAAACTGCTAATACATCTTTGCTTTAATTAAAGGTAACTGTTTAGTTGGTGTAAGCAGTTTTGGATTTGGAGGAGTGAATGGACACATTGTACTTGAGCCATACAGAACATCCAAACACTACTTGGGTAAGCTAAACAGCTGTTTGTCCAATCTACGATACATTAAAGTAATTCCTCTAAGAGGTCAGTTTGTGAAAAGAATAGTGGAAGCTAAAGATGAATTTTCTTAGTTTAAATAACTTCAGTAAACTTAATCTCTTTACTGCCTTTCAGCAGCTCAAACTATAAGATTCAAAGTCTGACAATATATTCAGAATGTCATTAAGGTTTGAAGTGACAATCGATACTGGTTCTAAATCTTCAGTAATGGACAATTTGGTGCTATCGATAACTTTCTGGATTTTATAACTTCAGATCTCAAGGAGTACATCATTCCATTGACTGTTGGAGAACACTGGTTAGCAGAACACTTCACAACCTTTATTCAGTCTCATCAGTCTGATCTCGGTGTCCTGGCAATGACAGCTTGCAGCATGCTTGGTAGAAATGACAGTGAAGTGACCAGAGGATACATCAAAATTGGTCCTGGGACAGAAGGTAGGCCAAATAATTGTGCTAATATTTTAACAATAGTCTGATCTAAAGTTCATTTCAACAGTAACTGTTCATATTTTCATTAAAACTTAAGTTTGATCATCAGTTTTGTCTTTAAAACAGAAATAAAAGTAAAATCTGAAAAATTCAAGACTTCCCATGAAGTTTGGTTGTTATTGGATGACATAGTCTGGACATCTCCAGCCTTTGACCAGGATCTTGTTCAAATTAACTACATCAGACTTGCCCTCGAGTGTTATGATGAGGTAAAGTATAATACTTGTACAACAGAACCATACCTTATTACTTTAGGTCTTTGAAATGATCCCACTTGCTAAATATCCTAACATTTCAGAAGACAATGTGGAGTAATTCATAACTACCAGCCACCTAACCTTTGGTATACCATCTGGAATGCATTTGCATCTCTTTTTGAAATATTAGTTAGGGTACTATGTCCCACCTTATGCTATTAATATAAACCCTTTAATGACCAATCCATCTCCAAGTTTTGCATCAAGAGTACTGACTAAATATACAGTCCAATACAAATATTAGTGCTTATAGGCTGGGGTGTGAATCATTTCAGATGGTATAAGGTTTAAAACAACGGTAATACTGAAATTTAGTATTTAAACATGCATACTTATCTCGAGGACCATTGCAGATTTGAACCTGACTGCAACACCTGTCTAGCAACCACATCCACTTAGTCAAATGGGCAGGTACGTTTTGCATTAACTATGCTCAAAAAATCAATTTACAGGTATTCAAAAATAACTGACTTGGGTTACTGGGTTAAAATATAAGATTAATGAAATGACAGAACAAGTAGTCTATAAATAAAAATGATAGCATACCATTCTCCAATCCAAGCTCATAAGAGATTGGATAGTCAGGATATGGTCTCAAGATGTACAAAGTCTTCATTTAGAGATGATTAAAAATAAACATTAGTTGGAGCATCTGAATTCCCATAGAACCAATGTAAAAAGCTGATTCCCTTTCATTTAAGGGATTTAAGTGACATTTAATTTTACACAAATTATAAAGCATTAATATTGGCTATTTTAAACTTGCAGTTTTCCTTATATAAGATAACAATCATTTAATGAAATAAAGGGTAGGAATTTAAAATTAAAACAGGTATGTAACCACCTACAATTTCAGATTTAAAATATCTTAACATTTAATATAATTATAACTTGTTCTTTATAATATTTAGGGTGAGGTTTGAATTAATCCTAGAATAAGAATTCTAAATTTTTAGACATTGAAGACATTACAGCCATCTGTGTCCCTGATAAGTCTGCTTGAGAGTGGGAAGAGTTGTCACCCTCTGAGTGTTGAGGGATTCGTTCTTGGAACTGGAGTGCTAATGAGTAAGTGAATTGGATTAATTCCTACTCCTTCAATTTGAGAAATAAACAGAATTTTCTTAGCAAAATCTGAATCTTTTTCAACCATAAATCATTTTGATCTGATCAGTGGTCATCAGTACCATAGTTACCAAGATAGTTTTATCTGAAGTTTCTAGTATAGTCATTTTTTAAATACTAACAGTTTATGAAATTAATGATGCTGATAACTCATTTTACTTGGAGGTATCTGTGAATTACTGAAGAGGACAGGGATACAATTTGATGGGATGCTTGGCTGTGGTATATCAGAACTTGTATTGGCCTATGTAGATGGATGCATTTCTTCTGAAAACTGCTTGAAGATTGCGCACCACCTGGGAAAGCACCTGGAAAAGATGGAAACAGGCAAAGACTATGGTAATTCATTCCAGCTTTTCTTAGAAAACCTGTATCTTTGTCTAGGCCTGAGAATTAATGCTGAAAATCAGTTTTAAACAAATAAAATTTAATTTGAATGTCAGTTTAGTTCATCATTGATACAAGATTAATAAAAATGACTATCATAGATATCTAGATGCATTTTAGTATGCATAGACAGGTAAGAGCTCCTGTTTTTAATTAACAAGTTGGGTTCTAGATTTTTAAACTAAACCATTTTTAGTATTTATGAATCTAATTTTAGCTACTTTTTAACAAAGTAAACCTTAGACCTTAAAAGATTAAAAATCCATTTATACCTAAATATTCAAGTCATTTTCCTCTAATTTAAATATTGTCGAAACATTGTAAAAATTCTCACTTGAAAAGTGAAATACTGAGTAAAAATGTATGGAAGATGACCAATGGCTGTCCAGATGTACACTATGGATTTAAATTTTTTTCATTCCAGGAGAAAAGTTCATGACCTATGCAGTTCATCTATCAGTACAATGTGTCTTTAGACTTGGTCCCTATATACAAGTGATCAGCATTATTGATTGTAACCTGGTTATAATTGCAGTGCCTGAGCAGTTCCTTTCAGCTGTTCTTGGAGAGATCAATGCTGCAGGTAAATTAAGCTCATTTTATGGGTGCAGGAAAACTGAACTGAGGTACTGTAGATGCTTAGTGGGATTTTGGTCAGAAACACCCCCATAAGGTCATGGCAGTTTTGTACCATTAATGTCTACTCCTTCACATGGCCTGAAACTTTCAGTTAGAATGATAATACATGGTCCAGGCTGTGGACCTAACTAAGTTTGAATTACTTTTCAAGGCAGGTAAATAGTCCACAATTCTTAGATAGGTATATTTCAGCAGCAAACTTGAAATCTTAGCCATCTTGTAGTTATGCCTTCTCAACTGTAGATAACTGAAAGCTTGTTACTGTCTGCACTGTAAGTCTCTTTTTAAAATGTTGAGAATTACTAATGTACTAGTTAATTTCAGTTATCTGGATTCTTTAATCTTTCCAGATTTTAAGCATTCAGTGAGATGCCTTAAATGAGGTCTGGCAACTCGTATGTACATAACAAAATACTTGTATAATGGAAGACAAATCTGATGCTCTATTTAAAATATGCATTTCAGAACTAATTGAGTTTGTGCAAAGATACTTGGTTTCTAAACTATAGTAAAAGTTAGTTAGGCTCTGAGAAAATATTCAGATTGAAGTAAAGTTATCAGATTTATCTTGTAGCTTAGTCCTTAGATTTGCTGTTGTATGGTGTTTAAATGCTTTTCCTTTTAAAATGAATCTTGTATGTATATGTAAGCTGGTTTCTCATAGGTGGGTTTTATACAGAACTGGCTGGACATGTGCCACTCTATACTACACACTTCAAGGAAACACTGGAGCAACTACAAATGACACTGGGAGACTTGATTCTTATGGCACACCAGCGGTATGGTAATATTTCTTATAAAGATAAGATGTACAGTAACTCAAATATCCACCAAGGTTACCATAATCTAATTTAAATATTTTGAACTATTACTGAAATGTAGGCTACAGATCTGAATGTATAACACTACACTAAATTTTTAATCATATTTTACAAAAATCTGCAGCCTCTTATTTTTAAAATTTAAATCTTATCTTAGCGTATTTAATATAGTTACATTTTGTACTGTATTGTAGTAATGGTTTTTGGTACAAGTGGTTTCCTGGATATTTCAAAATAGCAGGAATTCTGGATTTCTCAGACTTTTGAGACCATTTTTGTTGGTTGGTTTTTAATCTTTCAAAATTCATCAAATCTAGTTCATTTTTCCAAACAGATAATCCACAAAATTCAGCTTCAGCTTTAATTTTCTATTTTTGTAAATATTCTAGATGGTAGAAGTTTGAAATTTCTGTGGATATTCTCATGTGAATTATGACCATTTCTTGAAATGCTAAAATCTGATTATATCTATCAGAAAAGTTACAACCTTCCAGTCATTTTTAAAATTTCTATTAAAGTAGAACTTTAACAAAATGGAGCCTTTAATTTCTTTTTAGGTCCCCACAATGGTTGTCGTGTTTGGAACCCATACCACATTCCTCAAGCAAGCTGAGGTATGGAGCATTTTCATCATGGTACACATCTCAGCTGTTGGGTCACTGTGTCAACATGCCAGCTGTCAAGAAAAATGTCCCCAAAGATGCAGTTGTTGTAAGACTTACACTCATGCAGATGATGCCTGGGGCTTGCAGGAGAGAGGAGCAGCAGCCATCAATTATTTGTAAAGCAAATATAAGCTCAGTGTTAATAGCTCTAGGAGAACTGCACATGCTGGGTGAGTTTTGGATGTGCACTAAATCTTTAGTTTAACTGTTTCAAAGCTAAGCATGGTAAAACCTTTAATCTGGTTTACCATTGAGAATATTCTTGGGGTGTGTTCCCAATCAGTGGGATAAGATGAATCTAAAAGTATCTAAATTCAAGGTGATTTAAGGATTGAGTAAAAGTGGTTAATGTTGCTTAATTTGGAATCAGTTTAACCTACAAATACTGAACTGACAGGTGGGTTTTGTCTCAGTAAAAAGGCCTGATAAATGATTCATGTTTACCTTGACCTTTATTGTAAGGCATTTCTCTCAATTTTAAGAATCAGTAAGTTTATACTGCTAAAGTTAACTTGTAAATACAAACTATAAACATATCCAACTGTAGTTGATACACATAAAAGCATCTTGTAGATTATCTGAAGACAACTAAAAGCAATTCTTTAGACTTTTGTTATACTTGCACAGCAAATTGTTTTTTTTAGTTACCTAAACTAATGATCGCTGATTTATTTTAACACCACTAGGTTATTCTGTTGATGTAATGCCAATCACTACCCCTGTGAATTTCCCTCTGGGGTGTGAAATTCCCCCCCTGAGTCCACTGGTCACTTGGAATCATGCCGTATCATGGCCAGTTTTTGAATGGACATACTTCTCTTGCACTGGTATGTGATACTAATTTAATTTTAATTCAGCAGCTGAAGTATTTGTTTAATAAAACCAGTTTTATATTTAAATACTCTTTGAATATTTGTTAATTAAGCTTTGTGGTTGCATTGGATGTTAGCTACTAGAATCTGGCAGTTCTGAGAGTGAAGGCAACAATAGTGAAACTTTCTACCAAAGAGGGGGCAAGTCAATGTACAAATGTAAAATATGCAGCGCCATACAAAGTTTAATGGATAACTAAATTTCTCGTTTTCTAATTTTTACTATAGCTAGATGTGGTACTCGGTATATCCAGACAATAATATTGTAGACTAAAGCTGCTTAAATCTCCACTGTACACCATCTTAGCTAAAAATCTTCAAATAGGTGTTGGATTAACTGTTATCTAAAATCTT
Organism: Nautilus pompilius; assembly: GCA_018389105.1. Taxonomy (NCBI): domain Eukaryota; kingdom Metazoa; phylum Mollusca; class Cephalopoda; order Nautilida; family Nautilidae; genus Nautilus; species Nautilus pompilius. Next base: position 45,355 of record JACATO010001857.1, on the reverse strand, counting down.
TGTATATAGTTTAGTCTGTGAAAATGCTAGTTGCCATATCATATTCAATGATAGGAACTCATTTTGACAAATGAGTAACATCTGCAGTGAATTCATTGACTTGATTTATCAATGCTCATTTTAGGCACTCTGAAAAACTGACTCTACACAGACTGCTATTCAAGACTGGCACTTGCATATGCAGTTTTGGATTCTGGACATTAGAGATCCTAACACTTGTGTAGTTGTAAGAAGAAACCAGAATGTGTTGGATTACTCTGCACAAATTAATACATGTTGAAACAGTTCAATCACCATTTATCATGTTAGTATCAAGAGCCCTGGCTCTTAATATGAATAACATGTGAAAAGTTACTTTTGGACATGCTGTTGTAACAAATCCACTTAATTTCAATTTTTCAGGTAGAACTGAACTTCTGCGATATACAACACTTCCGTCTGTAGATCTATATGATCCACTAGCTTTGATCATCTACCACCTGCTGCAATTGTTGATTAAGGTAGGCAACTCCAGTTAAATAGTGGCAATGCATAAATTCGTGGTGTAATGAATAAACTAGTTCAAAATATTTAATTTTTCCTGAATTATTTTTAGTTTGCTGGATCTAGGGACTATCCTGAAGTGAGGATTAACTTGTGCCAGTTAATGGAACTGTTTCCAGAAGCTATTGAGGGGGCCAAGATTTATGTTCAACTTGGTACCAGACAGTTCTATGTGGAGAAAGAAGGTGAGTTGCAAAAATGAAAGTTAAAATGTTAACTAGGAAAACTGAAGTAGTATGTGTATCCCAATTTCAATGACAAAACTGTCAGTTTAGTTGGCTCACTTTAAAAAAAAATGGTCTACACCAAAGTAATTTATGTACAATGCCACAGTAATTCTAATTTGTAAGTCTTGTGTATGATGTATTTGGTAAATGTTCAGAGTGAGTGTACCTGCTTTGTAACATGTTTTAATATGGTGTGGTAATCCAAGAATTTGTAATTGACTTCTGCATTGTCAGCATTTCAAATTTTTTTTTTCAGGAAACCTGATGTTAAAGGGTGATTTTAAAATTCTAGAAGGACAAAGTTTACCTCGAATACCTGGATATGACAATAATAAAGAGAGGTAAACAATTTGATATAGGAAAACCCTAACTGCTTATTTGATCAAGAACAAATTTTTAATCATTGTCTCAATAGGTGGTTGAGATGAGATTTAATACTAGTTTAAAAACATTAACATAACATTTTTGCACTTTTAAAAGTTCTTAACACTTAATAAATATTAATTCAAATGTATGAATAGGGAGAACTAAGTTTAAAAAAAAGTTATTCTGACCAGTTAACTTTAGTGTATTCAGTGATGTAGATATGAAAATAAGCTTTTATTAGCTGTGTATCTATCTTTGTTATGACTGAAAACTTGTTAACTCGAGTACTTTATTCAATTTAAAGAATGAAACAATTCAATTTGTCTAATTTTTAAATATTTTAAACAGTATCTGACAAATTATTAATGCAGTTATAAGTTGACTGATACTCTAAACAATACTCTTTACTCCAATTACTTCATTTCAAATGCTTGTGAAAGAATCAACTTATCAAATAATGAAGTTAACCTCAAGCTTAACTGTGCATACTAAACAGGTTTCCAAATTTTCAGTTTTGAGAGAACAGTAATATTGGAAAAAATCCTAAATTGTATTTACATTTATTAATATTTAAACTGAAGCAGCCATAGTTTAAATGAAATGAAATATTCCTGCCTCCTGGATGGTGTAGCTGACTGGACTTCTTACCATATTGCAGTCAACTGTTGCTGACAGAAATTCTTTGGGAAGATAACTGGTTGGAATTTTTCAATGCAGTGCTAGAGTTTGGTTACCAGAAGTTTCAAGATTCTTTAATGAGCGTCACTATCAATTACAAAACTCACTTCGAAGTAGTGAAAAGGTGTGCCAGTGTTCTGACTGCAGTAGAGGAAAATACAGGTAAGTGGTCAGGCCAGGTAATGTGGGTCATTTGAAAAGTTTACTTACCTTGTGAAATGCATATGATACGAGTACCAGTGGAAATAGACATCAAGCATTCATTTCTACCAGATTCCCTGTGCTTTAGTGAATGATATGGTGCTGACTAATTGACTGCCATTTTATTCTGATTCATGCAGATATTCTGCTGGTCTGTACCATGGCAAGAAAACCAGGAGTTCATTAGATATGCTTGATATTTGAAGGGTTAGCTGAGAAACCATTTCTTGTGAAATTGCAGAGTTAATTTAATCAGCAGATGAAGTTTGATTAGTGACTTGTCTGAAAGTCTAGACTTTCTATGCTCACACAAATTGTTCAACTAAGCATTTTAATCATTTTTTGTATAATACTGACTTTCTGATGGTGACTATAGAAACTGTACTGCTCCATCCAGTCATTGATTAGACTAGTAATTCCAAAGGATGAGTTTCTTGGTTGATCAGGTGTTGCTAATAGCTTTGACAAAGTGACTTAATGAATGCAGTAGTTTGTAGAAAGGTCTCCATAAAATGTACTTGGGTGTGGCTTTGTTTCAGGTTATCAAAGCATTTAGTACACCTTGTTTCTACAAAACAAGTTCTTTTCTGAATATTTAGTGGACTAAGATCCTGTAACTAATTTCTTGAAAACTGCATTTATCCTAACAATGCACCAGGATAAACTAGAAGGAAATTTTTTGGTTGAGTGAGAAAATTAAGAATGCTCTAAGAATGGTAGGCTGCTAAACAAAATGTAAATTTGTAATCATGCAGAACTAACCTGAAAAAAATCTCCTTGCTGTGGTAGATATCAGAATATTTCCCAATCTTAAAGTAGATGGGATGGACATGTGATTACTATGGGCTTGTGGATTTCACTTGAAGATTTTTTTTGCAGAAACTTGTGGGGATGGCAAGAGAATTCCAATACTGTATTTTCATTCTCACCGTTTTACTAATTCACCAGGTCTATGTAAGGCTGGTGGCATCTTGCTTCAGTTCTTCACTAAACACATGATCTCATCCCTGAAAGATATTCAGCTTCCAGTCAGTGAAGTGGATGCAGCCATTTCCAGAGTGATCTTGTATAACTTTACCAACCAGAATCCTGGTAGAATCTTAGTATATGCAGGGGTCTCTTCATCAAACCAGCCAGTCATTGGACTAGTTGTCATTGCAGGTAAGTAATTTTCACCTTGAAAAATGCATTTTCTAGAAAACTAAGTTTACTTGTTTCATGCAGATTTTTCTACATGTGAGTATAACTTGCATTTGTGTGGTTGGTTGGTTGCTTGCTTGGGATGCATTTTAAATCTTTCTAGTATTTGGGTATCCTGTAGAATTCTTGTTATGTATGCCAGTGTCTTAAGAAAAATAGAGCAAACTATTTCCTGGCTGCTTGAAGAATCACATGAGGATAGTGTCATAGTTCTAAATTATTTTCCTTTTTGAAAATAGCATAACACATTAAAGGCTTATGTATTTAACCCCCTTAAACCAGAAACTTAGTACCATAACAGATGTAATGTTTGAAAAGTTCTACCTTCATTTTTATTCCTTTTGGAGATGAAAGGATCTTCAACTCAGAAGTTCCCCTGCTGCATAATCTATCAGAGGAGGACCTGGACAAAGTAGTGCCCCTTATCATTGCTGATCACATTCTACATGCTGTAGTCCAGCTGAGGTCAGATCAGTCAATGTTTGTGACACCTGCAGCAGGTAAGACTTACCTTATGGCTTAACTTTAAATTAACTGTTTTCTATTCTAAATGGTTTATCTAAACCAACCAGTCTTATTTAGCATAAGATCATTTTTGCTGCAATCTTGTACAAACTTGCATCTTTATTTCTTTCCAGACTCAGTTTCCGTCTACCTGATGATGCTAGCTTCTCAGATGGGTGCAACTGTTTTCACAGCCACCTGGGATCCAGAAACTTATGTGAATTTTGAAGAAATGCTTCCTAAAGTTTCAATTCTCAGATCTCAATCTTTGCGACAGATGCTACTTAAAGGAACTAGTGGAAAGGGTAGTGATGTCTGTATCAAAGTCCTTGGTGGAGGTGTGTGGCTTGGTAGTTGGAATTGGCTAGACTTCCTTCCCTAGCAACTGGTCTATTGACAATGCAGAATTGCTGAAGAAACTGCTAATGGATAGTAACTGTTGCAAAAAAAAAAAAAGCAGCAAATTCTCATTAAGTTACTGTATCAGTTCCATCCTGTAGTTTGGTTCCATTTATAACTTTGGCTCGAGTGCCCATGTTAACACACTGGTCAGCCTATAACTGCTACAGAGAAATTCAGTAACTTGAAATGGGTAATCTGAAAATTTTACTTAAGCACATCTACTGCAGCATCATTGCACAAGCAAATGTTAAGATCAATGCAAAAAAATAAGTGGATGAAGCTTAGAAAATTATAAATTTACTCCTGATTATCTTTTGATTTTTTTTACTTTCTCCAGTCTTAAATATCTTGTCAATTATAAGTCCACCAACCATATTAAAATGACTGTAGAACCAGTTTTAACTGGGCTAGTGTTTGAGTCCATAAATATCCTACATAAAAATTCAGCTTTGTTTGACTTGGAGCCTCTCATCAGACTAATGCATGTAGTGACTGTTCTAGATCATTTGAAATACTGGTCTTGTACAATACTCTTATAAATATCCCTGTTATTTCAAGTCTAAATTACTGCAAAGGATACATTTGAGTACTAACCTATTTCTCAAAGAGATTGCCTAATTTAATCTAAGATGCTTTGTTCCTTAAAAAAAGTAATTTAAATGTTAAAGCTTTAATTTTAGTGTCTAAACAACTTTTCTTAAAATTGCAGAACTGCAGCCCATTCTTCATTTGGTTGCTGATGATGGACTTGTGGTTCAGTGTTCTTTACCATCCAGGAGTGAGTCAATTGGGATGGGTGTCTTCCTGAGAAACATTAGTGTCAATGCCATTCAGCCATTTTCCAGCTTCTTGTGCTTCATGGAGAAACCCATTATTGACCAGCAGTCTCTTCTTACAAAGGTGCAATCAGATGAAATGAGCCAGGTAAGTTGGCTGGTGCCCACTTAGTGATCTTTGACTGCACTGATCTTTCCTATAAAAGACTTTTTTTAAATTTAAGCCAAATTGGCTGACATGAATTCTCTACTGAATACTACAGCAATCAAGACAATTTCTGTTGCATGGAGAAACAGGATTTAAATGAACATTCAAGGGGCTTCAGCCAAGAAAAATTACAGCAGACACTTGTGTACTTTTTTGAATAAAAAGTGAAAAAAAAAAAAATATTGGATAGCAATTAATCAGAATGAAATGACAAATTTTAAAATTTTCTTGGATTTAACTTCTAAGTCTTCATCAGACTGTTTTTATCTTGATGTGATTTGTAAAATTGTTTAGTTGACTCTGAAGAGTACTGAGTACTTCAAACTGACAAGGATGCTGCTAACAGCTTACCATAGGCATCTTTAAATTCAGGCTCTTAACCATTCACTACATTTGGAAATCTTTAATGAAAACCCATACGAGGAAAAAAACAAATTCAGACTTCAAGAACTACAAATGTAAAGTGAAAGGTCAAAATTGGTCTCCAGCTTTCAGTATGCTGAAAGGGTACTTATAACAGAATCTGAAAATTGTAATTTTCATCCTAGAAAATCTGGCTCTTGGGTTGTAAATGGAACACTTATATTTCTATTTTGTTTGTAGCTTTGGGTCAGGGGTTTTCCTGAAGAACATAGTTGTTTATATGGAGTCATTGAACGTGTTAAATTTTCTCAACCTGTGAAGTCCTTCAAACTCATCTCTCTCATAAAAGAGTGGGATGCAGAACCAGACAACCTGGCAAGTTTGCTTGACAATGATAAAGTTGCTATGGAGCGTCTCCGGGATGCCATTGGGCCAAAACCTCAGGTATGATAGTATAATCTTAAAAACTTGTGTAAGCATTCTTCAATAGTCACTACAAATTAATCACTAATGAAACATGTGCGTAGTTTGGTAACTAATTAAATTGGTACTTCAGTGAAAGGCTGAAATTGAGATGAATTATATGAACATGCCATTTTTATCCTTTTTGTAAAATAAAATTCAGTTTTCTTATTTACTTCCAGTTTGATTTTAAATCACATTTTGGAATTGTTACTTGAAAGTTAAATTGTTAGGAAAGTAGATACATTTAAAAAATGTAATTATTGGGGACTCATCCTGATAGCAACACAAACTCCAATTTCACTGGATAGACCAAACAAGGCTCACTTATAAACCATTTCATCTAATTTTCTTTAAGGAATTGTCTGCAACTGACAGTGAACCAAGCAAACTGGCAGAGAGTCAGACCACTGAACCAGAGATGTCAACCCCTCCAGAACTAGCACCCATCTCAACGCCAGTTCTTAAAGTCACTCTACCAGATAAATCACCTGCCAAACAGAAACTACCAGGCAGCAAAGGCAAACATCTGCCTCCACTCCAGATGATAAAGCTAAGAGAGTCTGTTCACAGTGAAGTGATGGTGGTTGGTGCACCAAGGAGTCCAATTTCTCCAGCCATTCAGGACTTGATGATGCAGTCAGCAAAGTTTGAGTCTAACCTTGTGCCTCTAAACTCTCTGCCCTATACACAAAGGCCACTTTTTGTTATACACCCGATAACAGGTGAGGACTTGTAGATGGTGGTTTGAAGTGGATATTTTATTATACTGAACATTGAATATCCTTTAGTTAATGAATCCGAATTGTATAATTGTCTAACCTGATTCTGGCCTGGTAAAACTTAATTCATTTCGCATTTTAATGTATTTTACATTGTCACAAAACTATTTTCCATGAAACTACAAGTTAGTATCAGAGGATTGAGTTACAAGGTAGGAAAACTAAATTAATAGCTGTAATACTGAAATGGTAGTACACTTTATACAAATGAAACAGTGAAATATTTTAATGAACAAAGCTGTTACAGCAACTGCTTCCTTCTGGTTTTCAGGTTTAGTAGATGTGCTACGACCGTTGGGTCAACATCTGGATGTTCCTTGCATTGGGGTTAAAATGAACAATCTTACTCCTCGAGAATCCATTAGTGAAATGGCTTGGTGAGTCAACCTGTGAACTAGCGAGGGATGATTAACATTTCATTTCTCTTCAAATCTCATCACGTGTCTCTCGATCTCCCATGAAAGCAATTAACTATGATACATTACTGGAGTACAGTTAATGTCTGAAAGAAATGTATCCTGTTTGTTAACGACTATACTGTGCTATAAACTAAAATTAGTGAATTTTTATACTTGCTTTTAGTAACTTAAATCCCATGGATGCCATTGGCACATTTGTTAATATTCCAGTATAAAATGCAGTTTAGAGACTTCTCTTATTCAAACATGTTCTAATTGTGTTTTTTTTGTACTTGGCAGCTTCTATAAGAACACCATAGAATTGGAAATTCCAGAAGGTCCATATCACTTGGCTGGTTTCTCCTTTGGCTCATGTATTGCTCTGGAGATGGCAATACAGATGCAAATGAGTAATAAACAGGTAAGCAGCATTTGATAGTTAACTTTGTATAATTCAGATTTTGCTTTATGTAATTTCTATTTCTGAAGGGTGACTTTTAAAATGTACTGAAATTTGAATTATTTACTATCCAGGTTGACCATCTCATCTTGTTAGATGGTTCCCCACAGTATGTTCACTCACAGATTGATTACATCCAGAAACAAGCAGGTGATATCAGGGAAGACAAGGTTAGTTGTGGAAGTACAATCAGCTTTAATGTGTAATAAGTAAAAGTTCAAATCTGTATTAATATAGAATTTAAAGTATTCTAGAAGACTTCCAATAGCTCAATGCATACAATATTTTATATCAAAGTTGATATCAACTGGTGTTAAGCTACTCGAAAACAAAATGTTCTGTTGGGATTAAATGAATTGAGAACTTGTAAACACTTGCTTTAGTGTGCTATTTTACAGAACCTACATCAGTTTTATCAGCAGCTTTGTCTAGACATCTGTGCTGGGTGATATTTAGCTCGTAAAATCTTCAAAAATATAATCTAACAGTATCTCATCTTGGCATTTGAACCACATCTGATATATATATATATTGCCAGCTGGCGAGTCACTGGTATTTTAAATCTAATTTCTTTTTGATAAAATCCATGTACAATTCTTTAAAATATTTTAGCCATAGGTTGTTTCCCTCTATTTCTAGTTGGTTCAGAGATGTATATAATTAAAAAAAAAAAAAAAAAAACCAAACTGACCTCTAGGATTAATATACTTAAAAATACTTAATCTAAATAATTCATGCAAATGTAATTTATCCAAATGAAAATTTGATTAAATGTTCTTCTGTAAATAGCTGAAAAATCAATGATGCAATTGCTTTGTTAAAAGCTGTTGCACAGGGACTCATCCAGATGCGATATCAAAACTGTTCTGATGTTTCCTCTGCAGTCCATTGAGAAATTTGGCCTTAATATTTTAAGCTGCAATTTGTTACTAATAACTCTACAGAACTAGAATTAAGATTTAACTTTCCTTTTTTAATTGTCATTTACACCAGATGCTTAAGTTAATGGCTTAAGAAGCAATTGGGGTGCATTTGCTCAACTGCTTACTTATGCACAGATCCTGACTAAACAATAAATCTATCGAAGCAAGATTAATTCTGTTAATGAAACTAAATTTAGCTTTATTGGAGTCTTTTTGAAAGCAAATAGATTAACAGCTGAGTTTAAAAATATAGAACCAAGCACGCTGAAATTATTTAAAATCAAATACCATATGGAAAATTAAACTGAAAAATTAAAATTGTAATAAATAATTACGAGTAAATTAGTATCTGAAGCACTCTACATGTTATCATTTTCTTTAAAAATGAGTATCAGTACTACCCTGGCATAGAACAGTCAAATTGACCCACATTAGTATGTGACTGGTTTTCATGGTGAAATTTGTTATTGTAAAGCAATTACTTTAGTCTTTCCAACTTCAAAATGAACATCGTATGAACTGAATAGTAAGCAAGATTGAATTTTTCCTTTCGAGTAAACCTTATAAATTACCTAAAACTATCAAATCTAAATTTTTACCTTAACAGTAAGCTTAGAATGATCAACCTGGATACATAGCAATATGGCTATCACTACACTTGTATTATTAAGGAATGCTTTAACTATATTCTCCCCTCACTTCCTAGTCTGGGAAAACATTTGTATTGGACTATCATTGGATTCTAAAGAGCCTCCGATGTATTTAAACTTCTTTTCATTAGAGGAAAGACTTCTGTGAGACTGGTTACTTGGTCTGGTTCATGCACATGTATGGTGCTATTTCCCAGAGGGCCAAAGTGCTGGCTGCCCTGATGCAGTGTCCTGATATAAACTCAAAGGTGGAAATGGCAGTTGATATACTGATGGGAGAAGTGGTGTCCAGGTGAGCAAGTTTTGCTAGGCTTGGAAATGGCTTGCTTTTATTTTATAATTCAATACTAGACTACTTCTGTATTTGCCACTAACTAAAGTGAGGGTTGTCAAGGTTCAAATAGTATCTGATATATGGTTATTTTTAAGACCACAAATGACCCATTTTTTGGTCACTTGGAAAACATCTACATTCTGCCATGTAGTAAAGTGGTTGAGCACTTTTTTTACACAAGCAAAATCCATGAAGATCTGCAAATCTCACGATTAAGGTCTCTTCAAACAGCTTTTATCTTGCACCATATGGGGGCACAAATGCAACCTAGCTTGAGCACTAAATGTAAACCATTCTGTTGGAGGGATACAAATCTGTCCCTACAAAGCATCATTACTAAAATTAATGAGATACCTACTATAATAGTCTCTAGCTAAAATGTGCTAGATTTGAAGGATAATAGGCTAATGCTTCCTAGAAAAAATATTTAATGGAAAATTACTCCACATGATTGCAAAGAATTAAACTGACTATGGATATGCTAAATTATTTGCTAACCATTGGGGTTTTTCATTATGCCAACTTTAACCAAAGCTAAATTTTGCAATTTCTTAGTAATCATTCATCAACTAGCCTCGTGTACAATTCTTTTTATTAGTCCTACTCCAGCGAAAAGGAAATGGTTTGGACTCAGGAATGAACTCCGCAGACGTAGCAGCAGTTTGACCTTCCTCACTACAGCTAGTGAAGTTGTAAGACTTTCAAGAATTTCCAAAGCCAAAGAATTTATCAATAGTGTCAACTTAGCAGACAAATACAGGCCTGGGCCAGAGCTGAAGTTTAAAGGTATTTTTAGACAAATTTTCTTGCATAGCATAATTTGTCATAAAAGATGCTTTTTATACAAAATAGATTCTTGGTCTGGACAATTTTGGCATTAACTATGTTCTAGGCAATTGCCTAAATATCTTTTCTAAAACTTTGCCCTCAGTTTAGATTTTAGTTCTTACTACAATAATTAGCTTCTTCACTTGAAGCTAATTTTCAGTTTTATGTTGATTCTTAAATTATCATGCTTTGACAATTAATATTTTCAAGAATAGATGATTAAATTCTGCTTGCATCTACTAGGTAGGCTTGTTTCTGGCCAGTTTTATTTGTCCAAAATAGGGATTAATCTGTCAGGCCTTCTGTCACAGCTTTTTATCTCCATGCTAAGCCTGTGGGGATCTGTTGTTGTTTGGCATAGAAGTAACCTATACAACTGTTTGTAATGCAGGTGATTCCTGCTAGAATCCTTCATTTTTAGATGTGGAGATCAAACTTGGGTCCTTGACCTTAGGAATCTCATCTAGCCAGCTGACTCATAGCTATGAGTGATGTTATAAAGAAAATGACTGTTTTAATCTTGTTGGTGGTTTTTAGCTGATTCATTAAGACCAAATTGCTTAATACCATTTTAGCTCTTAGATATACTTAGCAACTTCGAGTTTTATAAACTTGAAGAAAGTTAGAACACCCTTGGTAGTATTTAGAATCTGAATTGCTTTTCAGATTAAAAACAGTTTCCTTTTGAATAATTTTGTAATTGTTTTAAACTGGCCTGCAAACAAGATTATACACAAGAACTTCACTGGGATTATCCCAGAACCTTTCAATACTAATAACTAGCATATAGTTCTCAAATTGGTATCATTATCCATGTGCTCCACCCTATCTTTTCACGTCTATTATAGAGATACTTGGGTCATCTAAATGGAAAGCTGGTTCATCTGATTGCTTATACTAGCTCTTTCTTGTATATTAGAATTATTCTAGCAATTTTTAAGCAATATCTACTAGGCTGACTAAAGTTAATTTGAATCCAAGGAACCATTAAACAATCAGGTGCTACTTTTGAAGTATTAAATACTGAGTGAAGATAAATGCTTTAGATTAAAGTCTGACTTAATCTATTTTCCTAGCAATTTCCTGCCAAAGTTCCTTTACAAAGGAAATCCACCTACTCAACCTTGCATGTTGATCAGGTCCATGAACAAGACAGAGCATTTTAAACATAAGATACTAAATTCTTGTCTGAAAAGAAATGTTACATTAAGAATGTAATAGCTTCTTCAGTGTTTGTTTTCTGTATTCCAGAAAAATAATTTAACTGTCATTTCAATAATAGCCCCATGCTTTCAATTACTTCATAATAGTACAGTATCCAATAGGATAACAAATTCCTTATTTGACAAAAATGCATTTAACTCCTTACTCCAGTTTTCCCTCTACATGTATTCAACCAGATTTATACTCTGCTTAAAGAAGCTAGTTTTTTTATAACTAATTTATTCCTAAAAACATTCAGAAAAAACCCTTTGACCTTATCCTTGTTAAAACTAAGCTTTTTTCCTACTTAGCACTCATTCCGTTTGTTACAATAATTTTGGCACCACCATATTCATTTTCCTACTAAGTGGTAAAGCATTACTCTAATTGCAGCTTGACTAAACAATATAGGAATGTAAAATATCAACCAATCATGCTCTACATCTACCATGGAAATGGCAGAATTTCATACATATGACTAATGATTTGTTTGGCAGAGGTGAAACATTTTATTTTTTACTGTAAAATATTAGCTTGCACCTAGCTACTTAGCACCCAATGACGTTTTCATGATTACAAATGAACTATCTAGATCAGGTCATTAGATTATCAAGTGAACATTTATCCAGTGAGCTGAATATAAAAAGATCTTAGGTTTGTTCTAATCTGAACTTCTACACACCAGATAGTGACATTCTACAATTGCTTCAAGCACTGACATTAGTGAAATAATAAAAATTTCTGATGCATCTGATTGCCACAAGATTGTATTACATAGGTAGCTAAAGGTTAATTTTACAGCTTTGGTGAATGCAATCAGTCTACCTATTGTAATATCCAGATACTTGCAAAAATCAGTGCACAAAATGTCAACTATTTTTATTCTCAAAATATTTGTCCCAATCTAGTTGATTAGTGGTAATTTTAGCACAAATCTGACTTGCATAGCTAACACAAGCTTATCCAGTTAAGGATATTTTACTGATATGAAGATTTAGACTAGCAGTTCTTATAGGATGAATGTAGTGTTTGATTCTCATTTCCTTACAGGAGATATACATCTGCTCAGAATAAAGACTGACCCTGCTGAAGCATCCTCTCTACCTGATGACTATGGCCTTGGTGCCTTTTGTACTGGAAATGTTCACATCAGGTACTATGATGGAACTCACGAGACCTTTATTGCCACCAAACAGCTATCAAAAGACATCATGGAGATTGTGCTGCAGCCAGAACGAGATGATCCACAGAAATGAGCATTGAGTCCATTGCTAAATTTGAAAGTTCTTGTGTTTTTACTTTAAACTGGAACTAAACTCCATAAAGTTTGATTAGCATTTATCTTCAAAACAGAAACATTTGTATACAAATTAAAATAAGTATATCAAATAACAGCAGAATAAAATAGTTGGTTAAAAACAATATTGCTTTAGTTTGCTACTAAAAAAAAAATCTATTGCAGTTCAGTTTGAAAATAATTCCCCCATTAGCCTTCATGCTCTATTAAGTACAGATAAAAATTAGGGGAGAAATGTAGGTGCGTCAGTGGGTACTCAAATACTGAACTAGATTTGAATATGTTTTTAAGCAATTTAAATCCAAAGAAATTTCTTTTAAAATTGTCTAATTCGCTTGAGCAGATTTCTCGTCTGCTTTCATTTGTAATATTGCTGTATTATTACACTCCTTCCCCCAAGATACAGGATACAATTTTTTTTATAGCTGCTATCTCTTTTTTTGATCAACTGAAGTTGGATTAGATGAATCATGGCATCCAAACTGTTTAGTACTGTATTAGTACAATAAAAACTCTTAATATAATAATTTCAACTGCAACGTAATCTGCGCTAATTACTTTGTATATTTTTTTCAATATTGATTTAACAAATGATCTGAAATAATACAAATATTTACTGTTTTGTTGTTTTTTAAATTAGGGGCAATGCGATTATTTTGGCTACCATTTGTATGTTTTTGCTTAAAACTAGAACGAAAGAATAGGTTTTTGTTACCTGATGCTCAACGATAAAATAAGCAGAGATTCCTGTTCTGACTCTAAAAAAACAAAAATAAAGTTCTTTCAACCCTACTGATGAGGCCGCAGTGATCAGATTTTCCATTTACGTATTTATTTCTAGAAAGATTCGGTTATTTGTTGTTGTTTTTTGGGGGATCAAGGGTGAATTGTTCGATAAACTACTGATTCAAACTGCCTGGAGGGCGACCAAAGCCTTCAGCACCTGAGGGCGGGTTCGAGAACGTCACGGTCGTCTCTCTACTACGTCGCCGTTGTTCCCATCTCCTAAATAACATGGGTATTTTCTTTTTACGTTGTTCAGACGCTAATTAAAACAAGCTGGGGCTTGATAAAGCGAAATAAATCCCCCCAAAACAATCCTGGCGAATGTTCATGACTTGTTTGGATTCGTCGGTGTACAGGTGAAAGGACACATTGCCAAATAACCGAGCAACGTCTGTGTCCTCGTCTCTCTAGCCGGATGAGGAGTAGCCTGCTCCCCTCGGCTCTAGAAACACCCTAAATTTTATGCATCTCTTTAACTGTTAAGTTATCTTAGACGCTTTTGAGCTGCCAGGCATTTCCAGATCAACAGGTGCAACTTATTAGAACTCCAGTGTACAAAACTCGTTAAGGGAAGCCATAAATTTCAAGGTTTTTACCATCTTGCTCAAATACGATGCCCGCCTAAAGTCTACACCGCTTCCTGGTGGTTCAGGCTGCCATCAACGTTTTACATAAGAGCTATGATGCCCATGCGATTTACTGAAAATTGATAATATAGATAAGTTATTGCGAAACCTTGTGTTATGGAATAATTAAGTCTTTATGGATTGACTTAAGCATTTATAACAGAAGGTTTCTTGAATACTCTTTCGATGAAGCAGCAATCACTCAGGAAGTTTGCTCTGACGTCCCGAGTTCAAAGAACCAGCAAGATGATTCTCACCAACCATTACATTTTCACCGAGTGTTCGCTGAGTTTACCTTCTCTCATTCACAGCTGGCAAGGCGCTCGGCTTCCTACATTTCAGTTTCAATAAGCCCTGTATCTCTTAGTTAATATAATACGCGACCCAGTTTCGGAAATTCTTTTCATCTCCATGTGGTCGTTTTATTTAAAGCTCCTGGCTTAGTGTTACATCTAGAAGTAAACACTCACTGGATGGCGGCGTGACAGGGCGACACTCCAATCAAATCTGATTATTAGCTGCTTTTGATCGAGCTGTAGACTGCGTTCATGCATCTAATCGGGAGATACAATTACCGCGTCCTCAGTGGTGAGATGAAATTCGATCAAGAACCGAGGACCCTATTATCCCCCTCGTATTGTAGTTTATCGCCAACACCTTTTATTGGGAAGAAGAGAATTTGAGGCGAGCGACGTCAAAAGAACAATTTGTATCGTTATCCGGACCATTTTTAAGAAAAGTTGTTTTTCATTTCATCAGAGGAAGATGAGGTATCGATTGCAGTAGTTCGGTGTTTGCTTCACAGCCGGGTGGTGTCGCTGCGGGTGTTCATCGTAATAAAAAGTTCGTAGGTGTTCAAACGGGGGATCTCTGTTCGCGAGTCCCTTGGAACCTTCGCTAAGTTTTGCCGTTGATCTTTATCGATAATCGATTTATCGCTCACTCGTCGGGCCGGGATCTACATCCGCTGATTTAGTGTCTCGGGATTCTTTACGAGGCTCCTCCCACCAAACAACCCGCTTTCCAAGCGAATAATGCAGCTTACTCGGTGAGCTGAGGAGAGTAGAACCAAGAGACATTCCAGGATCTCCAACGCTGTTGGCAGGCGTCGTGAAGATGAATAGCCATCTGAGACTGAGGTAAATGCGATCGGCGCCCGGTCGCGCCAAACTCTTATCTCGTTGAACAACGAAGCAGCTGGAGGATTAAAACAAACAAAAAACCTAGCATCCCACTGATAAGGGGGGACAGGTTTGATCTGCAACAGGTTGCACGCCGATGGAGACGCAGGTCGCCTCCTTTATTGGAATATTTGATCATTAGGTCAGTGGTGATGGCTGATATCTCGCGCCCCGCCGGAAGTTACGTTAAAGCTCGTCGGCGGGTCAGCGCAGCGCCCCCACACCACCGGATCGTCTCTTAGACGGGACTAACTTCCATCCGTGTGTCTCCCGGCTGCTGAGAATGAGCAAACGGAACCATGCTGAGGGAGGAAGCGCGGTTATCCCGACTGGGCCTCTCGACCCAGTAGGCTGACCACCCGATGATCGAAGTTACTGCGCGATGGAAGTTGTGAACGGTGATGTTACTGTTTGTTATCTGATTACTCCAACACTTCGCTTAACCTCAAGAAATTGTAACTGTTCCATGCATGGAAAATGAGAATTCATCTCGTTGCATTTCCCATAAACTATCAACCCAAATTACTGCATTTGACCGATCAGTGACAGGAGCAATGATAATGGAAGTCTTAATCGCTGTTTGTGTATTCATAAATTGATTACATTGGTGTCGATCAACCAACAAAAAGGAACTTATATATAATCTTGTTTCTCGTTTGTGTAGGACAAGGACTTAGAATGCCCAGCGGTTTTACATACTATTCCACGAAGACCCGTTTAACTGAAGGGGGGGAACGTGTTGCACTTTAAACTTCCGTCATTTGCAGGAGGAACGAAGTAGATCGGCCCTCGGGTGGAACAAACTATGACTTCTGATTAGATAAGGGGATTACTATACGAAGCGAGCCAGCTATTCTCGTTTTATTTAACGTGCCGCCAATGCAACTAATGAATTGTGGCTAAAATCCTCCACAAAGAACGTAGCAAACATTTTCCGAAATTGCGCACTCCACTCCACGAGAGGAGCTAGTTAAAGTATTAGAGGCGGTGACTGCTACTAACAAGTCACCTTATTGACGACAAACGCTTATTTTGGGATCCCTGTCCAAGTCTGTCACGTGTGGAAATTCTTTGCATTTAATCCTGGTAAATTTTTTCCTGGTAAATTTGCAACTAACCATAACTCTTGAAACTTAACTAAGGTATTTCTAACTAACGAACCTAGTCACGCTTCCCGCTGTCCTCTTCTCCATACGTCTCATCAACGCGTGACTGACCGCACCGCACCCCACCCCACCCGACAAACGAGGGTTAACAGTCCAAGCTGGCGCATTATTCAACGGATCTGCCGTGATATGCAACCGTTTGGAACGAAAATAAATTCGTGGATCCAAGCGCATTCTGGTCGAAGAGTGCGCCGCCTCGCCGTGGTACGCCTCGGGAAATGCTTGGTCGAGTCCCGGTAGCCCGCCCGCGCAAACTCCCACTCGAGGTACTTCTTTACAGGTTAGGTCCACGCATGGCGCATCCCCCTGAACTCGTGTCCAGCTTTCTTGGCGGAAGTAACGTAGCTTATTCTCGCTTCTCAGACGCCGCGAGCTGGCGTCGCGAAGAAAGTGTCCGACTGCTATCTTATGCGACAGTTACTCCTTTATAACTGCTCGCCTAGTTTATGACAAGTGCTAACTGTGAATGGTCAAATTAAAAAAGAAAAAAAAAACGCTTCCTTAAGAGGAAAAACCTTATGTTCAAAACAGTAACATGCAAATTAATACAAAAGAATGAGGAGAGAGAGAGAGAGCGAGCGCTTACCCGTTTAGACTTCACTTGAATCCCAGATATTTGCTTGTCGCGCTGACTTTAAATAGGATGTAGCCAAATTGAATATACCCACCCCATCCTTACCACATTTCCATCCTATTTCTAGATAAAGTGACTAATCAGGCCGTGTCGATGAGAAACACTACACGTTAACCTTGGGGTTTTTTATCTTACCTCGGGTAGTAATAGATTCGTCCGTCGTTATCATAGCTACGCGGTGTCGTTCGAGAACTCGTACTGTAGCAGCAGTCTCGTTTATTCCACGAGGAAATTATGGATTGTGAAAGGGAAACAATTGTCTGCGCTGCGGGGCTCTGTAGCCGCTTGAGGTGTCACGGCCGTTAATGACGTTTATCCAGGTGGACTGATGCTGCTCTCTAAGGCTTGGAGTTGCCTGCCACCAACACGGTACACGACTGCCACGAAGTATCCATGAAGCAAGTATGTACTATGAAATTTAAAACTACTATAGTAGTAATGTTTCTACTGATCTGCTATAGTTTGTTCATCAGCAGTTTTTTCATTCGTGTTTTCGGCAACTACCTGAAGTCGTGGAGACACGGGTACAGCGAGGACTTCCACACTGTCACCACCTCCTACCCAGCGAGATTTGCAGACAACTGGAATTACACGTTCGTCATTTCCAATGTGAGCGACCGCCACCACCTCCCACGAGAAGTTCCCAGCAACAGGTCAGACCTCCTGGAAGCGCTCTTTCAAAGAGCGCTCAGCACGAACGAAAAGCACATCTTTCTCAAGACGTTTCAGATCTTCTGCGACGCCCTTCGTGATGCGAATGTGACTTTTCTTCTTTACGGCGGTACACTACTGGGGTCCCGACGGCATCACGGCTTCATTCCTTGGGATGACGATATCGATGTCATCGTACGACGGAAAGACCGAGAACGTTTCAGGAGAGCTCTGTCATCCTTTCCCAACTATACTCTGTTCTCCCCGTACGGCTTTCAGTGGAAGTTTTTTAATCGCCAGCTGAAAACTCTACGTCACAAGCCCTTTCACTGGCCCTACATCGACATCTTCTTCTTCAGCGAAAACGAAACTCACATCTGGGACGAAAAGACGACTTGCAATAAGGACGAGTGCATTGCAAAGAACCGAGTCTTTCCACTTCAGTACAGACCGTTCGAAAACCGTCTGCTTCCAGTTCCCTGCGACAGTACCGTTTACATTCCAAGGGGTTCCATGAGATCTTGCGACGCTACTAGTTACAGCCACAGGGAAGAAGCAGTCATGCCACAAAAGTATCTGAAAACCGTAGAATGCAAGGATTTATACCAGAGGCTTCCTTTTGTGTTTCAAACGCCAGACAACGTATCGTCGACGCGTGTAGTGGAGTCGCTGAAAATCGGCGACAAAGTCATAAGTAGAAACTCGTTTCCTTCGCCTTGCTAGCAACGAACAACTCCCGACTTGTTAAGAGAAACACTGCTGTAGTTTCGCGAATTTTTTAGGAATAAAAAATTAGGAATGGATTTCTCAGGGCGGAATTAATAAACATTTTAGCGGCCTGGTCAAAAATAACAACAGGATGAGGGCAGCAGATTAAGGTTCACCGTAGTAAGATGGAGACAGATATCTGCCCCCCCCCGACCCGTCACAAATCTGTTTGTCCAATTTTCCCGTTAAATCTAAAACCCTAATTTATGTCTATTATGGCTGAACAGACGAAGACACTTTTGGCCTTTTCTCTTTTTTTTTGGTTGTTGTTGTTGATTCCCATCCTCAGATTCCTTCGTTTGTTTGCCAAAACGACCACCTTGTGGCCGAAGGTGAGAGGGGATGGGGAAAGCTTGTCCGTCCGTCTGAAGTATGACGGACTGTGG
This sequence comes from Nautilus pompilius, assembly GCA_018389105.1. Lineage (NCBI taxonomy): Eukaryota > Metazoa > Mollusca > Cephalopoda > Nautilida > Nautilidae > Nautilus > Nautilus pompilius. The sequence goes on along the minus strand of JACATO010001857.1, from coordinate 26,352 downwards.
CGTGGAACCACGCGGAAAACCGAGCTCCGAACTCGCTTCTATACGGGTGCAGGGTGGTTGCCCTTAGTTTAAAAAAAAAAAAGTCTCTCGCTTTTAACTGTTCCTATGACAGCCTCCCTTAAAACCATAACCAAAGTACTCTGAACTTTACTATAGTTCTGCTAAAAGTAGGACAGTGCAATGACCTAGTCGATTGCTCCGTTTAGGGGAGTTTGGTGAGGCTGGCTCTCTTCTTTGTTGAAAATGACTTTTGACGTAACTTCGTGCACATTATATAAAGCATACATTGTTTGCTTTCTGATGGAAGAGTCACCCGATTGTGTTATAGCAGCTTTAACGACCCAGTTTCAGTAGTTGGGTACAACCGACAAGGTCTGTAGATACTTGACTATTAGCTGCACGGCGATGGAGTCGCTGCGTAGTTTGTTCAGTCTTATCTAACACGAACAAAAGTTCTAAAGAATAGTTTTAAATAATGTAAGGCCAACGGAAAGTTTAAATGTGGTTTTCTTTACTTAAAGATTTTTGTCGTGACCAGCCGAAAACCGAATTTGCAATTAAGAGATCCGGATGTGAATGCCGACACCCAAACGGGAAATTAGATTTCCTTTTTTTTTTTTTTTTTCGGAATCAGGGCCGTCTTGCCTTTTAATTGTTACTGAGCCGCCTATGGTGAAGATTGTTTTTCCTCGTTCTTCCTTTGTTCAAAAATAACAACAACCTGTGGCCATGTAAATGAAAGGGCGTGGCAGTCATGTGACCAGCCAAGAGCGGTCAAAGCATCGCTTTAAAATTAGACCTCAAACTTTGAGTCGAGTTTCTAGACAGTAGATTATCTCCCCTGCTGCCTGTTTTTCTTCCTCTAATCCAGTGGTTCTCAACCCTTTTCGAAAAACGTATGCCCAACCATAAGCAGAAAAAGATTACAATTTCAAAAGTTTTAAATGATTTTATTTTACTTGCAATTGTATCTCAATGCATTTAAGATATTGAATGAACTGGAAGACACATTTCATATTCAGCTGCTACTTCAATATATCAACTTGTTCAAATGCATTCAACGGTTGTCGTCACTTCAGTGGGAACCTTGCCCCTGATGCTGGCTGCAGATTTTTTTTATTTGTGGGGGGGCTAATTTTGTAAGTTTCAACCTTAAATCTCCACATTTTGTAATTTCCAGTCGATTTCTCTTAACTAATAGTAAATCACTAACAGCACTGAAACCACATTAAACTAAATAGGACGACGGAAAATGTATCAATAGTTCCTTTGCTAAAGTAGTTGAGTTTGGGTATTATTTTTTTTCAATCTCGTTAGAGAGCCACATCATGGTTCCTGTCACTTTAAACAGAGTTTTCACAGATTCATCATATTGCAACTCAGATAACTCCTCTTGGTATTGCACTGGGCCATCATTGAAGTCGGTAACTAACATTTTCAAATGGTCACCAATGACTTTTGTAGCAGCATTAGTTACCTCTCACTTATTTAACCAATAGAAGTGACTGAAATTTCTTGCTGAAATATTCCTCTGGCATAATTATAGAAGTGCTGTGAATCCAAATATCTTTGTTTTTGCATCAACGAGCATCATATTTGCTCCTTGTTCAATGTACTTAGTTTTTCAAAAATGTCAGTTAAGTAACTCTCATAAGCTTTTCCATCGGTTGTTAACAGGAGCTTCATTTCAGGTGTGTCTTTCAGAAACTCGTTGAGGAGATCAAACAGTTCCATAAACCTTTTAAAGCAGTTTCCCCATGACAACCACCTTACTTCACTATGAAGTAGTAATCTCACATATTCTGCATTTTTATGGACACAACTGCTTAAACAGACATTCACATTTGGCATTGGCTTTGGCGGCAATGATACACTAGATCACAGCATGGAGTAGTTCGCGTAAAATGGGGAAAATTTTCTTGGCAACTAAGTTTTCTCAGTGGACAACACAATGCACAACCAACATGTTTTGATTTTCCTCCTTCATTAATTTTAAACATCCTGTTTTGTTTTTTTACCCATCAGAGCAGGTGCCCCATCTGCAGCACAAGATACAATCTTTTATTTTGGTATTTCATCTTCATCCAAATAATTTTTGAGCTTGCTGTAGATATCAACTGCAGTGGTAATTGTTTCTAATGATTCACAAAACAATATCTCCTCTTGAAACTTTTCCTGATCAGTATATCTCACGTATGCCAATAATAGAGCATCACTGTCGCGTACGTTAGATCCATCCATTTGTATTGAGAACTTTCGTGATCTCAGCTTCTCAAGCTGTTATTAAACATCTTGACCCCTGTCATCTATTCTTTTGCTGACAGGACTATTACTCAATGGCATTTCTCTGACATCTTTGTCATCCATTTGCAGAACCGTTTTAAGAAACATCGATATTGCGGGTTTAATCAGTTCCTCCTCAATCGTATGATCCTTTCCACGTTTTGCTATCAAGAGAAATTTCATAGCTTCAAGGGTACGATTTAGGGCTTGTAGTTTGCACAGCGAATAATGAAGTGATTTTTTAAAATCTATTTTCAAACTTCTTTCAGTGATTTAAAAATTTTGAATTGACGTGGTTAGGATGTTTTACCCTCAAATGAGCTTCAAGACGGCCTGCTTTCATTGATTCATTTGTCAAAGTATGTTGGCATAATAGGCAAAAAGGTGCACGTTCATCATGTATAAACCCAAACTCCAAGAACTCCGTTGAGTATTGACGAACTTTCTGCTCGCTTGGTTTGCTCATTTTGAATAATATGGGTTTAGAAAATCTGTGAAAAAGACGAGGGATTGCGATTAGTAATGTACTGAACAGAATGTATAAATCTGCTAATCCTATAGTTAGAGCAAAAACATGTTATGAAAATAAAATGCATAAACTGATTTTACTTGAAAGTTACCACCATTAATGGTGTTATACTGATGGTGTTGGCAAATCGCATCTTTCACACCAACTGTTGCATTTCTCAGCAAAGCGGCGATCTCACCATAACGGTGGCAACAGAGACTTTATTTATAATATTAACATTTCAGCAATGAAAACAAATCCGCACTAGGAGTTTGTAAGCTCCGTAACTGTAATTAAAACTTAACTTCAGTTAAACCGCCAACTGATGCGCGTTAGTGATTCAACTGTGGAAGTTGCACACACAAAAAAACTGAGCTGACAACTCACGCAGAACTATCCATATTTATATCCAATCAACGAACTCTATAGGAAACTCCGGAAGCACACGTGACAGTCCAGAGAGACAATTTAATAACTCAACATCCTTGACCTTCCTTGGTGCCACGGTGAGTCATCAAACTTTGTAGTGGGCAGAACTGTTGTGTGGAGTGGTCCCTGCCAATTGCGTGTTTCCTTTGTCGCAGCCCATTTTGTACCCTGCTCAGCCCATCCCTGCCAGGTCCATTGTCAGGCGCCCAGCTGTTCATGATGGATTTTCTGCGTATTGTGGGCGCCCAGTGGCCTCTGGGAGAATGAATGGACATGATTACGTAATGGTGGCAACTGTAACCCCAACATATCAAGCATATCTTTCGAACCAACTTTATAATTATTTCCTAAAAGATTCTTAACCCTCCCCCCCCGCCTCGCCTTGAGAATCAATCACTGCTATAATCTATTAAAGCTGTTAGCGATTTGTGTAGAAAATTTATTAGGTTTTTTTTTTTTTATTTCCAATGTCACCGCATCCGAGGCAACTTTAGCAGCGTCGTTTCTGCAGAAGCGGTGTCACGGTTATTCATAAAACTGACTTATTTTTTAAAGTCGCTAAAACGTGAAGACTGATGACAAAGGTTATTTAAAGTACCGCGTCGCCGAACGCCCGCCTAAAACTGGAAACCGCTCGCAGAAATATTAGCTAACTACTGCTGTGTTCCATCGCCCCGCTGCTGCCACGTCAGGCTCGGGTCCAGAAGTAGCTTAGCTTAACTTTATTATTCCATGTAAAAGGATATTTAGCACTAGTTTTAAAAAATGACTCAGTCAGCCATGGTTACAGTCATATCAGTTCACGTGATAGCATCATCGTGATCCATGTTTACGTATTCATTATTTATGTCATAATCATCACGTGTATCTGTCGTGATGTAAACTTAAGCAATAGATATATAAATAGAGAGGAGTCGTACTCACCCGGCTCTCAGCCTGATGATAGAGAGAGAGAGAGAGAGAGAGGAGACGTACTCTCCCGGCTCTCAGCCTGATGATAGAGAGAGAGAGAGGAGTCGTACTCACCCGGCTCTCAGCCTGATGATAGAGAGAGAGAGAGGAGTCGTACTCACCCGGCTCTCAGCCTGATGATAGAGAGAGAGAGGAGTCGTACTCACCCGGCTCTCAGCCTGATGATAGAGAGAGAGAGAGGAGTCGTACTCACCCGGCTCTCAGCCTGATGATAGAGAGAGAGAGGAGGAGTCGTACTCACCCGGCTCTCAGCCTGATGATAGAGAGAGAGAGGAGGAGTCGTACTCACCCGGCTCTCAGCCTGATGATAGAGAGAGAGAGAGAGAGAGTCGTACTCACCCGGCTCTCAGCCTGATGATAGAGAGAGAGAGAGAGGAGTCGTACTCACCCGGCTCTCAGCCTGATGATAGAGAGAGAGAGAGAGGAGTCGTACTCACCCGGCTCTCAGCCTGATGATAGAGAGAGAGAGAGAGGAGTCGTACTCACCCGGCTCTCAGCCTGATGATAGAGAGAGAGAGAGAGGAGTCGTACTCACCCGGCTCTCAGCCTGATGATAGAGAGAGAGAGAGAGTCGTACTCACCCGGCTCTCAGCCTGATGATAGAGATAGAGAGAGAGGAGTCGTACTCACCCGGCTCTCAGCCTGATGATAGAGATAGAGAGAGAGGAGTCGTACTCACCCGGCTCTCAGCCTGATGATAGAGATAGAGAGAGAGGAGTCGTACTCACCCGGCTCTCAGCCTGATGATAGAGATAGAGAGAGAGGAGTCGTACTCACCCGGCTCTCAGCCTGATGATAGAGATAGAGAGAGAGGAGTCGTACTCACCCGGCTCTCAGCCTGATGATAGAGATAGAGAGAGAGGAGTCGTACTCACCCGGCTCTCAGCCTGATGATAGAGAGAGAGAGGAGGAGTCGTACTCACCCGGCTCTCAGCCTGATGAGAGAGAGAGAGAGGAGTCGTACTCACCCGGCTCTCAGCCTGATGATAGAGAGAGAGAGAGAGGAGTCGTACTCACCCGGCTCTCAGCCTGATGATAGAGAGAGAGAGAGAGGAGTCGTACTCACCCGGCTCTCAGCCTGATGATAGAGAGAGAGAGAGAGGAGTCGTACTCACCCGGCTCTCAGCCTGATGATAGAGAGAGAGAGGAGTCGTACTCACCCGGCTCTCAGCCTGATGATAGAGAGAGAGAGAGGAGTCGTACTCACCCGGCTCTCAGCCTGATGATAGAGAGAGAAAGAGAGGAGTCGTACTCACCCGGCTCTCAGCCTGATGATAGAGAGAGAGAGGAGTCGTACTCACCCGGCTCTCAGCCTGATGATAGAGAGAGAGAGAGAGGAGTCGTACTCACCCGGCTCTCAGCCTGATGATAGAGAGAGAGAGAGGAGTCGTACTCACCCGGCTCTCAGCCTGATGATAGAGAGAGGAGTCGTACTCACCCGGCTCTCAGCCTGATGATAGAGAGAGGAGTCGTACTCACCCGGCTCTCAGCCTGATGATAGAGAGAGAGAGAGAGAGGAGTCGTACTCACCCGGCTCTCAGCCTGATGATAGAGAGAGAGAGAGAGGAGTCGTACTCACCCGCCTCTCAGCCTGATGATAGAGAGAGAGAGAGAGGAGTCGTACTCACCCGGCCCTCAGCCTGATGACAGAGAGAGAGAGAGAGGAGTCGTACTCACCCGGCTCTCAGCCTGATGACAGAGAGAGAGAGAGAGTCGTACTCACCCGGCTCTCAGCCTGATGACAGAGAGAGAGAGGAGTCGTACTCACCCGGCTCTCAGCCTGATGACAGAGAGAGAGGAGTCGTACTCACCCGGCTCTCAGCCTGATGACAGAGAGAGAGGAGTCGTACTCACCCGGCTCTCAGCCTGATGACAGAGAGAGAGGAGTCGTACTCACCCGGCTCTCAGCCTGATGACAGAGAGAGAGAGAGGAGTCGTACTCACCCGGCTCTCAGCCTGATGACAGAGAGAGAGAGAGGAGTCGTACTCACCCGGCTCTCAGCCTGATGATAGAGAGAGAGAGAGAGGAGTCGTACTCACCCGGCCCTCAGCCTGATGACAGAGAGAGAGAGAGAGGAGTCGTACTCACCCGGCTCTCAGCCTGATGACAGAGAGAGAGAGAGAGTCGTACTCACCCGGCTCTCAGCCTGATGACAGAGAGAGAGAGGAGTCGTACTCACCCGGCTCTCAGCCTGATGACAGAGAGAGAGGAGTCGTACTCACCCGGCTCTCAGCCTGATGACAGAGAGAGAGGAGTCGTACTCACCCGGCTCTCAGCCTGATGACAGAGAGAGAGGAGTCGTACTCACCCGGCTCTCAGCCTGATGACAGAGAGAGAGAGAGGAGTCGTACTCACCCGGCTCTCAGCCTGATGACAGAGAGAGAGAGAGGAGTCGTACTCACCCGGCTCTCAGCCTGATGACAGAGAGAGAGAGAGGAGTCGTACTCACCCGGCTCTCAGCCTGATGACAGAGAGAGAGAGGAGTCGTACTCACCCGGCTCTCAGCCTGATGACAGAGAGAGAGAGAGAGGAGTCGTACTCACCCGGCTCTCAGCCTGATGACAGAGAGAGAGAGAGGAGTCGTACTCACCCGGCTCTCAGCCTGATGACAGAGAGAGAGAGAGAGTCGTACTCACCCGGCTCTCAGCCTGATGACAGAGAGAGAGAGAGGAGTCGTACTCACCCGGCTCTCAGCCTGATGACAGAGAGAGAGAGAGAGGAGTCGTACTCACCCGGCTCTCAGCCTGATGACAGAGAGAGAGAGAGAGTATATATATATTATATATACGTAATAGCCATTTTACATCGTCATCAACATGTCACCTAATAAACGCAGTTGTTGCCAGATCGGACGTAATATCTGGGGACTCTAATAAGTTCAGGATGTCACTTAGAATTTGTTATTTAACAGCAGTGATACGCAATGGCGCAATTTCTGCGCCATCGACTTGTTTTATACATTCACGACCAGTTAGTCAATTGAAACATCTTAACTGCATCTTCTATAAAAATTTTCTCCAAATCTGCTTACTCTATTGAGAAAAATGGCAGAATAAGTTGACGGGAGACGGGTCAGGTTTCCCTCCCAAAGCAAACTAACATGAAGGAAGAGGAACAGCCAGCAGAAGCCGGGTTGCCTGGCAACAAAGAAGGTAAAGCAGAAAGCGGATGTGACAAGGCCATGCAGGTAGGTATCTGTCTAGCTTAAGGACTTATCGTCTTTTTGATAACGTACCTTTGACTTCCTTGACCACACGTGAAAGGTCATAGAGAAAAGATCATTTGGAATAATTTTAAAAATGTACTATTCCCCCTCTGTCAGAGGAACCAAATCTAATAAATTGTATCTTCATACTTTTTACAAGATTTAGACGAAAACAACACGGACGTGACCATCCTGCAGGAAGTACATCCTCAAGACTTCGCAAAGATAGGCACTGAATTTTCCCACTGAAAAGAGAGAAAGCTCTTTATCCTAGACGTCACTAGCCGATGAGGAGATGTAACAATACTCTTTAACCCAAATTTCTACTATAATATCCTACAATCTTAGTGATAACACTGGACGGATAATACCAGCTGGCGCGAAGTTGATCGTCTTGATTTACTCTTCCAACTCACCGAGGGAACGCATAGTCTTGATGCACCTCAAAATTACCTTAAAATGCGAAATTGAATTGCATTTTGAAGACAACATGTAAGTGATGAGTGACCTTAACTGTATATTAGACCATGAGTTAGATAGGTAGAGGCCGACTACAAAGCACAGACCATTTATGCAGATTTACGCAGCTGCGAACCTTGTGCTCACAGCTTGGCTCAGTAGAAGCCTTTAGGGCTAAATAGTCTTAGACTAGATTGTGTACACACACTTTACTTGGGATAGATAGTGTACATTAGCACTAAACCTAACACCGTCCCCCAAGAGGTAATCTGTGGGGCTATCTCCTGGAGCGACCACCTGGCTGTCAAAGTCAGTTTTAACGACGAGGTAGCTCCAGGAGGCCTAGAGAACTGGAAACTGAACAATACGGTGCTGACTGCACTAAGGCTTCTAGATCGATTGGTTAACCTACCATTTTACTTTCTCCAGTGTATTAGACTGTTTGGAGATGGTAAAGAAAAACTAAAACAAAAAAATCCGCAAAGTACACGGTCAAATTAAAGGTGCTTTTAAGCGGGTTAAGGAATCCGACTTAAGCGTGACCTTAAGCTAGAACTTGACCGAGCGGCTTCAGGTTTCCCTAATTCAGAGGAAATTCAAGCCATTGGAAACGAGCGGAGGGACCAGAGCCCAGGCCCATCAAAAGAGAGAGTGTGTAGCAAAGCCATCTACGGATTAGAAAAGGCTAGATCGGTAAACAAACTTACTTGCGACTAAGGACAGACAGACAAAACGTCGAAGACATTATTAGTACTTAGCGTCTGTTCTAATATCAGGAATCTTGTTTTCTTTTAGCAAACCTCTCCCAGCGCTCGTGAGATGCTTCTGGCGAACTTAGAACACCAACTAAATTCTCTAGGTGATGATTTTCCGTGAAAGAGACCTAAACGTGTAAGGGGGGGAATAGAAAATGCCATTCGGGCATTAATAACGAACGGCGAGTTTTCAGGAACCAACGGCTAAGGTTCCATAAATTGTTGGAATACCTTCCAGCTGATCTGGCGGAGGTGACAAATAGCCCATTCGAACAAAGGATCTTCTGACGTAACCAGCACAGCGACAAGTTAACCTGTTATATAATAAAAATGACAGGAACTGCCTGGACACTTGAGGAACCATCCGATTGTTAAATTACGACTACAGATTTAATAACCAAGACATCAGCAAACAGACCAGGTAAATTTGTATAAATAATGACTAAAGCTGCTTAGTTCAATGGACTCTCTCCAACTAATCAAAGAAATGTTAGACAAAATAGGCAAGGAAAATTCCGAAACGATATATCTATCCATAAATCTGTTTAAAGCTTTCGATAGGAGAGACCGAGCTTTTTGTTTAAAACAATATAAGTTCTGGGAAGATTTCACCCGATGGATAAAACTATTCTTCAATGACATCTAGACAAAGGTTAGAAGAAAAAAGAATGGGGGGAGGGAATTCCCATCGACCTAGTTTAAACCCACCCGAGGGTACGCCAGGGCTGTTCTCTAGGCGCCATACTCTACGTTCTAGTAGCGGTGAGGTTGACCCGTGCAATGCGGAAGGAGAAATTAGTAGGAATACCAATAATAGGTAGAATAGATACAAAAGTAACGCAGTCCGCCGCAATCGTATACGGGACCGGAGAGGTGTGGCATCTGAGTTCGTCACGCCACACGTCTGCGAGAACGCCATTGTCCGAACAAACCGCTCCAAGACTGGAGCGGGTCTGAGCTCTCTCCGGAAAACCTAGCATGCACCCGCAAGTCGTGGAATTAGATTGATTATGAAGAGTTTAGTTTTTGTCCCCTAGATACGACCATAAACGTAAGTAAGACAAATGATAACGTAAAACAAAAAAACTAAAGGGCTCAATCTTGGTTATTTAGGTAAAGAAAAAATACTCAGTGGTACGGTCACTTCCCCGTTATGGTAAAGGGGGAACTGAGTGCGCACTTTCCATAGAAAGGGTGGTGGTAGACTTTGTGTGGTAGGAGCGAAAGCACCTGGTAAAGATTACAGACGGTTCACCCTTTTCTCGGAACGTGTGAAGGTTTAAACATAACCAAAACTATACAAGGCGAACTAGGGTCTGGTATAGTACCGAAAAGAAGGGGGAAAAAATGGCAGATGTTATTTTCCTAATTCGGATAAGGGGACAGTTGTTCTAACGTAGCCAACGCAGTATCCGCCGAATAATGAACCAAAGCCTTAGCGACTACCGTAAAGCTGGCCTAATAACATGAATTAAGAGCAGAATAAGCCTGTGAGAGGGACGCTGTCAGACTTAGCGAAAATATAGAATCTGTTACGACCTGTACCGCCACCTAGCTATGAACCCAGGAACTAATCCCCCCAAGCTAAAATGGAAGTATGGCGGGGACAACTCAAATGCAGACAACTTCCATGGTCGAAATTTCTGGAATGGAACAACACGCAAAAAAAAACTGTCAATTAATTTTTCTTCTAACATTCAGTGGAAAATTCTCCACCAGGTAAAGTCCCTAGAAAAGAAAACAAAAAAGGGACCCCCCCAAGCTGAAGTAAATTTCCCGAAATGCCCTTTTTGTGAAAATTCAGGATGACAGGGTTAACCCCGGCGGCTTTTACTGCTCGCAGCAGGAAGTACTGTGGAACCCAGTTCAATTTTTTGTCCATCGATGACTCAGACCGGCGAAGCGTTGGATCCGTTTCAAACTTCACTTCCAGCAGCAGCCGGAAGCTTCCCTGAAAAAAATCACACTTCTCCTGCCTGAAAGGGAAGGGGTTGGGGTGACTGGATACCCCTTATTGCTGCCCGACGGGGGAACCGATCTAGCTACACCACGAACGCAAACGACTTCTCACCTCAGCCGACTACTCTCCGGTTACGATATTTATGGGATGTCGTAACGTTGCGCCGAGGTATCCGACCCGTAACTTTTCGAGCTTTTTACTACAAGACTTTCGGGGGAAAAAACTTTTTCTGTCGCCGTCTTCAGAATAGCTCTTATAAAGACCGTCGGGTTTTCCCATTCGCCAGCAAAGTCGGTTAGGCAACTTGATTTCTCGTGGTCTTGGTTCGAACCCTTAACCCAGCAGTTTCGTCTCACGTTCGCTGTCTGAATTAAAGGTGCGCGGTCCTGCCAAGTGTCGCGTTTTCTTAGGGTGTTTCTGCGAGAAAAAAGATGATCGAAAAGCACAGCAGTCGAGACTGAAACAAGGGCTCTGTCGGACCTTCTGTTCCACAACTTCATTGCTCGAGCCTGGTGTCGTAATCTGCGTTTTCGTTGGCCACGTGCGGCCAATCACTGTTTGCGGCACACGCGAAATCCAATTTCAACTCGAAGATGGCGATCACAGGGAGCGAAAATTGCCCGTTAAAATCTTCAGCTTTGAAAAAGTCGAAACCTTCTGACGCCGTAAAATATAATAGTACATTTCGAAAGACATGCGTTTCCAGGTATCCATTTATCAGCTCAGTTATCCCAGCCGAAACTCTGTATTGCTTCCATATTTTCTGCTGTCGAGTAGCCCAAATTTCTACTATGTCTGCTACCACCAAAATCAGACATCCAACAGAAAGTAAGTTCTTAATATAAATTTCGCAAAATTGCTTTATTTTGAATGCCATTGAATAAACTAAAGTGGCATAATAGCTCTTTGATACAAATTGCTCGCGTGTCCGGTTGCAAGATACTGTAAACGAATGTCGTACTCGTTGAAATAAGATGGACTGTTACCTGTACATTGAATAACAGTTAAGCATTTCTCCAGGTTGCTAATAGTGACTGCTTTTATTGCATTATGCTTGTACGTGTGTGTCTTGACCGACAAGTTTATAATATTCAACATAGCGTTGGCGTTCGTAGCTGCTATTGGTAAAATGATTTTTAAGGTTTTTGTTTTGAATTCTGTTCATAAGGTATTTTGTTGTTTTATTTTACAAAAGATACTTATATGTTTTTAGTGTATCGGTATTTTTTCCATAGCAGAATACTCTCGAAACGTTCAGGTGAAAGTGGTAGCTCCAGTTTGCGTGTTGCGCGGCGGTTCCTTCTCCGATCATTCGAACAGAAGTGGAAATGCTAAGCAGTGGAGGGGGGGGGCTGGCGAACCAAAAAACATTTCTCTTTCTCCTGCAAATGCTTCGAGTCCATTGTTTCCAGGCCCGCTTCAAGAGCCGAGTTAACCAGCATCCGTCCAGTAGTCCCGCCTCGCTTTAATACGACGGTCACGTGCTCGTTTTTTTTTTTCCCCCTAAAACCGGAAGCGGTGTCCAGTCTCTTTCAGAACTCTTTATCCGGTGTGCGTTCTGCCGCTTCTTACTGAGAACCAGACGGCAAAACAGCTCTCCCCCCCCAACCCCAACCCCACCCCGGCTGGCCACGGGTGGAATGGTGGATTCAGACGCAGTCTTCTCAGCTCATTTCCCAGTTGCGTTTCTCCAACCAGAGGGCGCGCGAGCGAGTTCTTCCGCAGTCGTGGGTAGGAAGATATCTACGAATCCAAACTTCACTTCTTTTTTTCCTCTTTTTTTCTAAAAATACAAAGAAATTAATGAAGCCGCAGGTGTAGTCCTCAGTTCTTGTCGCGGATTTTAAAAAAAATATATCATTTAAGCTCGGCTGCCTTCGGTTTTCGGGCTGACAAATCTGCGCTGTAAGGGGCCGCTCCGCCAGTCTACACGTCTCTCTCTCTTGGTCGGTTGGTTGCCTTATCCTTATCCGCCTCTGTTTTTAAATTGTATAACCACTAACCTGTTTTTTCCCCTTTTTTTTAGAAAAAAAACTACTTGGTCATATAATTAACGACTGCCACTGCCAGTTACTTTGATATATTCTTCTACCATTATGGTGCTAAAGGAGTACTATTTTACTTGGTAGCAAACACCTCGGAGATGATTTAGCATAATTATGACCCCCTGGTACTCTAATTAACGTTTTTACCTGCATGCTTAAAATGAATACTTTTTTTTTTGTTTTTTTTTTTTAAAAAACAGAACTGTCAGCTTCATTTTCAAATATTTACCTACCAACGAAAGATTAATATTTTAAAATCGCTTTGAATATTTCTTTTCTAACCCGAAAGGATTCTTGAAACTCTTCACTAAACTCATTCTGGTATCTCAATGGTTTTCTTTTGTATTTTTAAATAAAATAAAGACTTCCCAGCTGTGCCGTTTTTATTTATTTTTTGAAGATGTAGACACGCAACATCAATCCATAGACATTCATGTCCGATGTTTCGTTGTGTGGTTAAATATTCCTACTACTGTTAGCAGTCAAAATACGTCGTCATCTTCCCGTTTGTTTTCACCTAATTGGGTTTTTTTATTATTATTAACCCTACGACATCGATAAAATTTAGTTGTTGCAAGTGGTAATTTTAAAAGATCCGATTAACGGCAACTTTTAGATTTGATATCGAAATAAAATGTTACTAATCAGGATTTGTCTTCAGGTAAAGCAATTATGTTCTCTGTCAATATCCTAATAGAATATATATATTTTTTTTCCTAATAACCTCTGTTATAAACTAAGGGAGATAACATAACTTTGTATATTTGAAGTAGCTCCCCTTCGAATATTAAAAATTCTAAAACATTCTGCTTTACACCCCTCTCGAATACAGAAAGCACCGATATTTTTTATCCTCTTTTTTTTATTAACATGGAAGTTAAAAGAAAAACTACCGTTTGTTTTCTTTTACATACAGAACTAAATCAGTAGCAATAATCACAGAGAAGAAACTCGCATCCTTTATTTTATATTGCTGCAGTTGGCTACAAGGAAAGATGCCAGTAGAACATCCGGACCAAAGATTTATTTCATATTTTTTTCAAATTTCTTCTCAGATCGCGTGAGAGAAGTTTGTTTTGTTTTTAATTATTATTACTACTGCAGTACATATCTTTTAAACAGTTTAATCGACATAATTTCTAGAAGACGGCTTAGAAAAAGCTGTTACTTTGAATAAATACGTGAATTACCAAAAAAAAAACAGCAAACCTACTGCAAAGAGTTCTGCTGTCACGGCGTCTTTTCTTTCCTTGTAATCACAGACATCTGCCAGCCACGTGGTCCAGTGACTTTGCTAAAAACGAAATTAAGATCGTCAGACGGAGATGTTGAAATATTATGTTGGGAGTGAAAACGAGCGAAGCTGTGGTCCATCCAGATGGCTGCTCAAGTCCGACTTCCTGTCGGAACCGGCTTTGTTTTCCCTACACCGATTGCTTGCCCCACCAGCCTCTGCTTCTTCCAACCTCTAGCAAAAATTCTATTTTTTTTTTTTTTTTTTAAACTCTCCATGCGAAATCGGAATTGTCTGCCCCTTTGTGGCTCAGGGTCGGTAATGCTTCTTAGCAGTCACATGTTTGCTAGGGTTGTCTCCCTTGTAGACATTGTTGTACGAACCGACGACTGAGAGGAATAAAAGAGAAAAAAAAATTTATTTTAAATCAAAAATTGTTTTGATTATAGAAATTATATTAATGTATAGATAACGGTTTTTAAACCACCTTCTAAAGGCGGAGAATAAATAGAATTTATACCAGTATCAAAGTAAAATTAGCAGATCTGGCTGAAGTCGTTCACTCGTTATGTAGGGGTTGTCTATGCCCTTGTCTTAGCCTTTGTCCTAAAGTGTTGGTTTTAATACTGAACTACCTAATCACAAATTATCGGCTGCTCATAAGAAATAATCAATCTATGGACCACCATCTTGTGTTTGCTTGTTTCTTTTTGAGATGAGAGTTTTATAAAAGGGTGTCATCAGAAGCTGACCGAACCTCACCTATCTTGCACAACTATGACGCGCACAAATTTATCTGCAGACATTTATGATAAAAGATTTATTGGAATCGCCCATACGACTTTTAAAAGTATTGTAAAGTTTATGCTTACAGAAATCGTTTTTAGTTATTGACTGGTTAGACAACAGTTGTCCTTTAATATTCTGTGAGATAAAATTACTTTCTTTGATTCCTTTTATTACACGATTTTTGCCACCTTTCGGTTTTGGTTGTTTCTTTTTCCCAAAAGAATGTAAATCGTTTGTTGTTCTAGTATAATTTTTATGAAAGGTTAGCAGTCAATAATTAATTCCTTTCTTTGTTTTTTTGATTAAAAACGATCTTTCAGCACAATATTCACCTGTGAAATCACTGTAGATCATCTACATCCAGTCTTTCATTACGTAAGAAAAAGTGACCAGTTACTATCTCGTCTCCCCACGAATACGCAAAGGGAGAAATTTTAACCATAACTCCAGCATCGTCAAATTTTCTCATCTAACTCCGCATTGTTGATGTTTCTTTTTTTTTATTTGCCCAAAGAATTCGATGGTATAAAACATCCATTAGTCCGTCATCATGAAACATCAGCGAATGCTTGCTGTTTGACTTGTAAGGAAAGGGAGGTAATTCATGTTGTAATAACTACAAAAGTAAAATTGCCCCGTCTGGCTGGATAGTTCTTTTAAATAGGAATCAGCTAGTAGGATTTTTAGTCCAAATGGTCGGTGATAATTTTGTTAATTATGATATGAAGCGTCACTAAATTGATAATAATAAGAAATACAGGTTATAAAGCAGTATTTTTATTGGATATAGCTATCTTCTAATCATAATACCGGAGTGATGGTGTTGGAGGCTGATCTACTGTCCACCTAACAGTTTTATTGATGAACGTATGCACTACACTTGGAAAACTTAAAGTTAGACACAAAAGTTTATTTTAAAATATTCAAACATTCCTAGAAGCCGCTCATAAAGAGATAATGGGCTTTTGAATATTTTTTTTTTAATTTGTATGAATATATTCTTTTATGCAATATATTTATAAATCAAGAACTTGGTACGCTTACTTGTTTGAGAATAAAATTAATTTTCGTTGTTACTTTCTGTGTCACCATCTATGTTTTTTCTGGATATGTTACCAATTTTTATAACAGAGCAGTGGCAGGTGGTTCGTCAATTTTGTAAAATATTGATGGGAAATTATGTTGTCTCTGATTGCAGTGTGTGAAGTCTCTTTATAACGAAATGGGGTGTGAGAGAGAGAGAGAGAGAGACAGAGAGAGAGATGGAGAGAGGAGAGATGGGGAGAGAGAGAGAGAGAGAGGAGAGAGAGAGAAACAGAGAGAGAGAGATTGAGAGAGAGTGAGAGAAAGAGAGAGAGAGGTTCTTATGTCATGTCTAATCGACTTCACATCCAAAGTAATTCTTAATTCATTTTCCAAAGATTTTAAAGTTATGAAAATTTAAACCGGTGCACATTAAGAAATAAATAGTTGTATTAATATGTGAGAAATAAAAGTTTTGCGAAGTAAATGCTGGCTAATTCCCTGAAGACAAGCGTCATAATCAGATAGAAACGTTGCGTGTATGTTCAAATGACGCGAGGAAAACATCTTGGCGCGGTGTCGGAGACTCCGTGGTTGCAGTGGATGCCAATCTCAAGACGTCGGTTACAGACCGGGTCTGGCGAACTCTATAAGGATTTAGTTGCAGGGGGTGTTTCATATATTCGGTGGTGAACCACCGATCTAATGGTCTGTCGTAGCGCGGAATAAGAAAACGAAGTCTTCGTTAAGCGTTTTCTGTTTCACAACTCAACAGGATATTGATATCACCTCCAGCCAATCACAGCGGTTGTAACCGCGGTGTTTGGCATGCAATCATTATTTTGGTCGTCCAATACTTCAGCCAATCACCGCCAGTCTTTCTAAACGACATGCAGTTGAGTGTAGGAGGTGAGAGAGGTTTCTTATATATATATATAATTCTTTTTAAAGCGGCCTGCGGATGAAAACTCTAGACGGTCCAAAAGTTTCCGGTAAAACAAGAACTGCGCCAGCAAGAACAAAAAGACTGGCTTTCCACATCTTGAAGAACTGACAACTATCGACTGGCAACGATGTATCCCGGAACTATCTCCTCTGTATCGACAACCCGAGCGGGCGAACTCAGCCCCCCCCCCTCCCAACGTCTCCGTCCCTCTCTTCCAGAAGCTTCTATTAAATATGCTAAACGAAGCTTTTGGGGAACTTATTGACCGAGTCTCGTCTTCCCCATCGAGAGAACAAAAACTTGTATGTCTGTTTGCTCCCCCCCATCAGCAGCCCGTTTCAGTAGGCCATGTTTTGATTCTGCTGGCAATCAGAATTCTCCTTTGTCGTCTGCTGTAAATATTCTGCACTTTTCTCCTTCTGTTAAAGTAAAACCGCTTTATTTCTAAAAAATTCTCCTTCCCTACACCAGAATCCGGTTTACGTTTAACCCTAAAAAGCCAATTCGAGATCCCGTGTCCGCTGGAAACATTTATCCTAAGATATCAAAGGCTTCGTAAAAATAAATATAATACCTCTTTCTTTCTTTCCAGGATTTATTCCAAGTTTTATTAATGAGCTGGATATTAAAAGGTAGGATTTTAGAGTATTGGAAGTTTGCCACCATTTAATCTGAAACTATTTTTCTTCCTCTGCGTGTAGAATGTGGGATGAAGGAACACGTGAGAAAATGATACCCTGGAGGTAAATGATTTAAATGGACGAACGCCTAAGAGGTATTTTTACTTTCATTCATCCTCAATATGGTCAGAATGGCGCTGATTGAATCAAACTCTGCTTTTAGACGAACTCAAATACTTACTCGGTAGGAGTCCATTAAAGGTACGCTGGAGGCAACCAAACCTTGATGTATAATAACTGGTACTTATGCTTTAGTTTCGCTGGTAACATTACTATTAACAAACTGCTATGATTTAGTAGTTTCATATTACAGAAATCACCATCTTGTGATTCGCAGATCTTTTGGAATAAAAGTAGGAAAAGTAGCCGACGGTGGCGGGAAACGTCGGTATCTTGGGCTTGTACTGGCTGATTTCTGACGGATATATCTCTCTCTTCGGGAAGGGGTCAGCACACAGATAGAGAACGGACAGGCAGTGGAAGTAAACAGGCAAGGAATTCGGTTTTACCGTCACCTTTCTGGTGCAGGGGAATTTCCAGGCCCACGACAGGACTCGTCTGACCGGACTGTGCTCTGCCACGAGGCCACTTGCGGTACTGAGCAACAGCCTCGTCTCTCGGTGCCAGTGTTTTGCTTGGTTTCTTTCCGGTTTTTGATTTCTAAAATCACATCCGAATAGAATTTTATTTAGTTCGATTTCTCGTCCCATAATAGACTTATATGAAACCGGCGACGTCTGTGAGGAATCTTAACCCTGTGTTAATAAAAGTACCCTTTTGTTAGCGTTGTAAGGAATTCAGATTTATATTCTGAAGTCTTTGCTTACTTATTATTATTATTATTATTATTATTATTATTATTATTATTATTATTAAAATGCTACAGCTTTTCTTCTAATAGGGACAGAAACTTTCTCACGTCATTCTTATCCCGAGATGCTGAAGGCCGACCGCGACCTGCGTTCAGTGACATCTCTAAAAATTTCCCTGCTCCCTCTGTTGACATAGGACGAACGTCATACAACTAGAATAAAGTTTCTGTGCTCATCAGGCGAAAAGTTATGCAAAACATTTGAATATGGTGAAAAATGTTAACAACCCAGCGTATCTAGCATGCTAAATTTGAATTTGTATTTCCAGATTAATTTTGATATTTATACATTTCTGTAGAATTACATCAGTATTTAAAAGTTTGTTTGTTTTGTTTTGTTGTTTTTTTCAAAAAGCATCGCTATGACTCTCTAATATCTTTAAAAAGCAAAGATTAGTTTGGTGTTGTTGGAGAGTAACAGATCCAGTAATCGTCGTTTGTATCCAAGTTAAATACTCGATCTGTTGAATTACTGTGTTATCTAACTGTGTCCGATTACAAAACTGTGCTGTTGTGAAACAAGGAGGAAGTGGGGGGGATGAAGCATTTTTGGAAATTTTGAAATATCGTATTGGTCAGGTTTTCAAATGTCCTAATATTGGACAGCCAAACTTTAGCGGAACCTGGCCAAGTAGAAAGAGAATGGGGCCGGCGTCCAATCCACTCTTTCTCCGCTTGCGGATGGGTTGGGACCAAGAAGACATTTCTATTAAGAGAAAGAAAATAAGAAGCGTTTCAAACCCCTCAATAAAAAAAAGTCTAATAAAAGCTGCTTTCCTGGTAGGGGCCGACATCGTGTAATGTTACACATTACTGAGTGCACATAAAGCGTGTGTAACCACGCAGCTGTAAGCGGCCTTGTTGTGTGTGTGTGTGTTTTCTTCATCTTCCCCTAGCTCTTAATTTAAGGAAGGAGTGCGCACGGGTGGTTTTCTTTGTTGTGTGGATTAAGTGAAGACCGGAGCGGCTCTGTCGGCCATTGATTTATAGGCTGGGGAATTAGCCGAGCAGAATCAACATTTTCCTCTGGACGGTTGATGGGGAAGGGGCTACTGCCTCGTGTCTCGGCGAGGAAGCACTGACCGTGAGCTAAATGAAAGGTCCGCTAGCCTGGTGAACAGGAGGGGGAAAGACGGAAATAGGCAGGTGGGCTATAGTTAGTTATCGAGCACGGCGAGAGTCCGTCCAAACCGCGGAGACATCTCTGCGAGGATCGTGATCTCCTTCCAAGGCTTTAAACAGCGACTCGCCAATCGAATACGTGCGCCATTTGTGATGCTCTGATTCTTTTCTACAAACAGATCCTTTGTCTCTTGTACGTACATATAATTCCCCACCCCCCTCCCCGTGTCTACCGTAGTAACGCCACACAACACTGCGGTCTTTCCTATGTCTTGCCGTGCAGGGTCGTCAAGGGAACGTGGATGAAGTGGAACATCTGTTCAATGGGGCGGCGTGCAGAAGAGTCCCTGCACCCTGCATCTAAAGCGGGTTGTCAGGCTGGACGCGGATCGGAGAGGTACGGCCGATCGGCTTATCCAGAGATGTAGACTTCCTGCTCTTTCTCCGTAGCCTCGTCTCGCCGATGTTTGTAGATACATCACTGCCGCAACAACGACAGTCTGCCAAAGCAAAGAGCAGGGAGCTGGCGTTAAAGTCCGCCATCACCCGAGTGAATTCAAAGACCACGGATACATCCGGTCGCTCTGCCCTACGATGTTGCTATACTTAAACTTCGACTTGGGGGGCGGAACTGCGTGGGAGCGGCAAATATTTCGAAATGGGAGCGTTCATCGATGTAACAGTAAATAAAGGTGCCAGGGTTTGGCGGAAGGAAAAATAGCAACAACAGGAAAAAAAGAAATACAAGAGCGAGCATTGAGAAACGTTAGCTTTCGCTTTAATCGTGGTAGATGTGACGGCATTGAGCCCCTGGCGGAATAGTCTGTGTAAGGATTTAGGCAGAACGCGAACAACACGAATTCACTTTTCGCGTGTACACCGATTGCCGAATTTCTCGACCTCTAAAAAATGTGTAGGGTCAGTTTAGTCGCATACTGGCTGTGTGGACGCCTTCCCTGATCGTCGGGAGCTAGGGGGCGGACCCAGAAGAGGCTGACCAAACGACTCGCTGCGTCCAATGCTGGATAACATGTTGCTTATTTCTATTACCAAGGCTGCTAATTTAGTATTACAACAAATCAGAAAGGTGAGAGAGAAATCTCCCTGGCAGAATTCTCCGTCCTGTGAGCGGTCCGCCAAGCTACAAACGATCAAGAATATGAGCAAGGTGAGATCGAACTGAGCTTGATCAACCAAGATGGCAGACTGATCTCACAGGTGGCATCTTCCGTGGTAAAATGCAAATTCCTTGTAATCTCAGGACCACACGAACGTCCACATGGTGCTTGGTTGACCATAGTATTAAACAATAAAGTGGTCAAACACTAAAAAAACATTTATTTCCTTTTTAACTGACACGTGATCGTCTATTCCTTTCGCGTGTATGCGACCAGGTGAACGAGCTGCGGGCTGTCGGATTTTCTCTCACGACAGAAGGAAATCAAACTGCTCGCATAATCAGAACAGATTCAAGCCAGGTATAGACAAAAATATTTTAAAAAGTTAACATCTAGAATATTTATTCGAGCCTCAGACATACTATATTATAAATGTTTTTGAGAAGAATTCGAGTCACCCATTCAAGCACGAGGACTTATTGATTGCTAACCAAATTGATAAAGATCGATTGGCGGAGGTATACGGCTCCAGAAAATCATGGGTAATTAGTCGTGAAAGCTCACAATAGACAAGCACGTGTTAGAAGGAACAATGATCTTGAACGCGGCAAGTCCAGTAACATATTTACATATTAGCATATTGTTATGTAACGTAAGTTAAGGCAGTCTTACAATTTACTTAACTTTTAATTTCATATTAGTGCTTTTGTATACATTCAGGGATAAATCCTTGGAATCAAGTTTACAGTGACATTTTAAACATAAACAACAACGTTTAGCTTCTGGGTAATAGGATCAAGACAGCAACGCCCTCTTTAATTCCAATAATCTCCACAGCTAAACTTTAATATGAATTTTTTCACGGAATGCTCCGTTAACAATCAGACATAACTCACACTAAACAAAGAAATGTTTTGATGATAACTTACATGTTTATTTTGATAGAACTAAAGGAAAATTTAAAATTCCGATGCTTAAAAAAAGAAAAAAAAAAACGTATAGGCCACGCTTTCTCGTCAGTGGGACCACGAACAACTCCCTGCCCGTCATGATTGCGCGAGAATAGCAAAGAAACCCAACAAGATGCTGATGTTGATGATGGTGGTGAGATTTCCCGATATATTTTTTATGAGAGTTGCGCAGAGAAACTTCAATAAACCTTTTCTTACCTTAAGGGTAATTATAGGCTCCAAGATACATTTTAAAGAAACATTAAGTTTACAAATATTAAATTAAGAGGGAGCTTATCTGAACAATTGCTTTTGTGTTGGTCAGAAATTACTCATCCGCGCATTTTCGAAATTTTTTTGTTTCTTTGTCTTTTTTTTCTCGCAGAGCACCTACAGGTAGACTCGATCTGGCCCCTCTCTGTGTAATGACGTCATCCCCCTCTCTCTCTCTCAACATAGCGCATACATCTGGCGAGTAATCGAGAAACCAATTATACCAGCTGTTCTAATTAAACATGATGAAGCTATTTTCGACGTGAACTTAAAACTAGATCCTGCGTGGCGCGAGGCGTGACGTCAGACGTGCTGCAGGACTGGCATTGCATGGAATATAGGGCCACTTTGATGTGGGCGCTAATTGATTCCGTAACGATTAGTCGAGAAAGAATTCCTTGGCGAAAGGCAAAGCTCTGGCTGTTGACATTCCGTATATCGTTAGAGGATTATATATGGCAACTGGTTTTGTCAGGAACTGTGATGGATAGTCGAAGAACTGGAATAATGAGACAGGGAGAGAGAGAGAGAGAGAGAGAGAGAGAGATGAGATAGATAGTAGAGAAGAGAGAAGAGAGAGAGAGAGAGAGAGGAGAGAGAGAGAGAGAGAGAGAGAGAGATGAGATAGATAGATAGAGAGAGAGAGAGAGAGAGAGAGCGAGAGAGAGAGAGAGATGGAGAGAGAGAGAGATGAGATAGATAGATAGATAGAGAGAGAGAGAGAGAGAGAGAGCGAGAGAGAGATAGAGAGAGAGATGAGATAGCGGAGATGGAGAGAGCGAGCGAGAGAGAGATGGAGAGAGAGAGAGATGAGATAGATAGATAGCTCGAGAGCAGAGAGAGAGAGAGAGAGAGAGAGAGAGAGAGAGAGAGGAGAGAGAGAGAGAGAGAGAGAGAGCATTTGTGGATAACAGAATAGAATGTGCTTCACCACCTAGAGCAGTAGACCCATACTTGTGTTGCCATAGAAACTAAACCGCAAATAAACTCTAAAAATAATAGTTGTTTTTAAACATTAATCGGAGGCATTTATGTTTACCTGCGGAAAATGTCGCTTGATTAATGGATGTATTCAAAAAATGTGATTCCTTTAAAAAAAAATCTGTGTAATTCATGCTACAGTTGTTCCTACATCTTCAGGTGACAAGTCACGTGCACCGACACCACAGGTAGATGAGAAAGGCGACAGATGTAATCATTTAAAAAGCAATTTATTGATGCAAGTAGAAACAAACAAACAATATAATCGATCGGCCGTATAAACCTAAAGATTGAAAATAAACATAAGCATTTCAGTTGTTTCTTTTCAAAAGCGCGTCTGTGTGTTCTTATAATGTCTGGGGAATCATTCGATTTTCTGAAATGCCATTAACTCCTGCCATTTGCAGAATCTAAATCGCGCCGCTGCACTGCGAGTATCTTTGTCGGGCTTCTATCATTCGGTGAAAACGGCCGGGGTGGGTGAGTGACAAACTTTGCAAAATTATCCGTTATTCTAACCTCGAGAGGGTGGACCCACCCAAAACCCGGCTTGGAAAAGGGGAGCGGAAACACCGGTCATCTCAGGGTCTGACGAAATTCTGAAAAGTCTCTTTTCTGGTCTGAGGCAAATTGGGGACTTGTAGACATCAGGGGGCGGGGAGAACCGGCAGGACGTTGGGACTTAAACGAAAACAAAAAAATAGAGGGAGGTCTCAAGTCCGGCACGTTGGCTTGTTCGCTCGCGGCATTTTCAGTTAAAGACCAGGCGACCACGTGATCTGTTACGTCACTCGTTAGCGAAACTGGGACAGTGTGTTAGAGAACAACCAAAAGCTAACGGAAGAAAGACGGCGGCTAACTAAGAGAGATGAGAACACGACAGCAGACCGACCAAGGAGTACGAAAGAGGGGATTTGTCGTCCCGCGCCCCCGGCTGCTTTACCGACATCGTTTGGCGCTCGGAAACTCGAAAGAAAGGAATCTCTGCTGGCACAAGAGAGAACCTGATTAACAGCCTCTGTTGCCCCCCCCCCCAAACAACGGCGTCCGTAAAACGAAACTACCCGTCTGTACCATTGTCGAAAAATAATTAAAATCAATTTATATATATAAGAAAACACAGGAGAAGATCGAACTCCGAACAGACATCTTTCCACTGGGCCGAGAGGGGAAAAGGAGCGCGGAAGAACTTCCGGCGTGCAGAACGGTAAGAGGGGTCCACTGCATGACTCCGCGGTTTCGAATTACGAGGAACGATAACAAGCAAAAATCCCAGCTTCACCATTTTTTTTAATAAAAAAAAAAATATATAGCGCGAAATTTAAAAAGAAAAAATGAATTGGCAAAATAACGACAACAACAGATCTATTTATTTACCAGGCGACATCGTCAGGAAATCTCTGCGAAAACGGGTGAGATCCCGGCTTGAAGAGCGACCTTGAGAGAATACGGCGAGGGACGACAACTCTAATAATAAACTGCGTTGTAACAGAGTATTTAATAATAATAATAATAATAATAATAATAATAATAATAATAATAATAATAATAAGATAATAATAATAATATGGAATAAAATATTATACAACTAAAACAACAAAAAAAGTAAATCCATAGCGCGGTCCTTTTAGATAAAGATTAAGCTGAAAGATAAGCTGAAAAACGATTATAAATTCAGCTTATAACCGTTTTTAAGCATAAAACTAAACAAGAATAGTTAACTTTCTCCCCGATTTATGACGGTGTGTTGTTGGATAAGACGCACTTTTCAATAAAATAAAGATCGTGGAAAGTCAGTTGTTTATTACGCAGTCATATTAAATCAAATTTGTAAAGTTAAGACCATAACCTTAACAACAGACAAACCAGAACCTAACTACATTTTCAATGATGAAGAAAATGTAAAAAAAAACAACAAAAACAAACCCCATCTGTACCCCGAGAAAAGAACCTGGGTTATTCTGCGATTTAAGTCGGTTCCCGAAAAGAAAAGATGCGCCCCGTGGTAGCGCCCGCGCACTGTCCCGCTGACGTTTGCGCGAGTTAGCTACCCCTGCCAGCGCTGTCATCGGATGCCGAAATATGGCAGATGTGCTGCTCGGTTGTGTGGGCGTGGACAGATGCCAACGGAAACTGCTGCATAGAAATCTTTAAACCGAGCGCTGCCATGACCTTGTTCCGAAGAGCAAACACTCTCAGGGTTCGGGCCAGAGCGCGGCCCGGTTAATTGTTAACAAACCGCCGTGCGATAACTTTACGACACCGCACGCGACTTTGCGCGGTTGTCATCCCTGGACCCGGACCAGGCTCCGTTATCTCCTTTCGTGGCATCTACCGACGCGCTCTATTTACATTTATTGAGTATCTGCTGTAAGAAGGCACGACAAGTTCTCTAATCGCGAAGTCGCTGGGCATCGCGCCAGCGTCAGATGCGCTGAGAGATAGTTTAAAGTGAAGCGGCGCGCTCATCCCTTTGTGTCTGAAATTACTGCAGAATTCCGCGCATGCGCTTCCTCTACCACAATAAGGCTGTTAATATAAACTGTTCTGTAAAAAAAAACAAGTATAAATATAGAGCTGAGAGAAAGGGCCTGTATAGGAGGATTTTTGTCCGTTCTTTGAGGCGATTTTTGGCATCTGGGAGATGGAAAGCCGACAAAGGCCCTTTCTTGTCTTTAGAACCACCTTAAGGTTCTCTAGCCAATTGCTTTTCTAGAATTAATAACGCCAGTTCTAAGTCCGACGACTACGACCGGCAGATTTCGTCTACTTTTAAATAGGGCTACCTTACAGAATTGTATTGATAGAACAGTGGGGAGAGGGTTAAAAAAATATGGATTTATTCTCAAAGTCTGACAGATATCTCGGTTGAATAATAATTTTAAAAAAAGAGTGAGAGATATACGAGCCTAATCAGAAACACGTAGGCAATCGATAGTTAGTAAGATAAGAAGAATTAATTAGATGAGAGGCCAGAAGATGTTGAATCAACTGGACTGGAATCGTATAGATCTAAAGGTATCCATTTCTGTCGTTAGTCTTCGTGTCCTACATCGCTTCGTTACTGGCGTTAAAGAAAGAAGAAGCTTTTATGCAAGAAATCAAAACGTGGGGGCCCCTTCTCGTTCCAGCTTCGGTTTCATCTTGAAGCGGGATGCGGCGCGCAATAGTCTTGCCCGACAGGTGACATGTCCCGCTGGATACCTGGTTTTTTTATTTTCTCACCAAGTTTGCGTACTGCCAGCATGGACGATGCGAGACGGAGCAGCTGATAACTCAGGTAACCAAACACACACACCTGGTTAAGGATAGTCTGGAGCAGCCACCGGGACTACATCTCGGTTAAAATAAACCTTTATTTCCCCTTGTACGTTTATGAAGAGAAATGTCGCGACGTGGAGTCTTCCTGGCTCCATCAGGCCGAAGAATTGTCTCCGAAATTACATCAGCCAATGGATGAGCATCCCTCTACAAATCTTTTGTCGTGCTACCTCGCTAATGTATTCGTATTATTTCATCTAATATATCTAAATATGATGCATTTTTAAGTGTTGAGAGAAACTTCTACCAACCTTAAATGTTGGTTGGTTTTTTTTTCCTAAAAAAAATCAATAAAAGTTTCCGTTAATAATCGATTCTTTTTTTTAAACCGAAATAATATTTTAAAAATCCGCCAATAACAAATTAGAAATTTAAGTTAGGGCTTCGAGGTGAAGTGCTTTTAAATAAACAATTCCCGAACCCAGAC